>WQNJ02000430.1:0-39411 GCA_016584745.2 Phylloscopus trochilus trochilus | reverse complement strand
AGCTGGGCTCCAGCACGGTGACTCAGGAAGACAAACGCCATCACTCTGACTGTCCCCCCCTTGCTCCAGCCCCAGTATGGTTCCATTTGGTGTGCAATATCCCTTGGGTCAGCTGTTCCGTGTCCCCTCCCGACTCCTTCTGCCCCCACCCAGCCCCTCACAGGTGGGGTGAAGAGCAGAATAGGCCTCAAGCTGTGAAAACGCTGCTCAGCAGTAATGAAAACATCCCTGTTATCAGCACTGTTCCCAGCACAAATCCGAAACACTGCCCTACACCATCTAATATGGAAAAAACAGATGCTCTCCTAGTCCAAACCCACACACTGTGTCACCATGGAGGTGTCAGATGCTGCTGCTGTCACTGTACCAGCACTCTGTGCCTGCCTGGCTGCTCAGAGTGCTCCATGTCCCCAGCAGTGCCTCTGTCCCAGCAGAGTGGGCAGGGACACAGCTCTCAAGCACAGCTGGGCCAGGTGTCATGGGCATGTGCTGGCAGGACAGCCACCACCATGGCCACAAAATATGCTCCTGAGCCAGCCTCTTGCCACAGCACTGCCACAGGTACTCAGAGCAGAGGGAAGCAATAGAGATGCTCAGCCTCCAGGATGAGAAGAAACAGCAGAACTGGGCAGCCAGACCTGGCCCAAACCCTGAATGAGCCTGCAGGGAACACATGGCAGGTGACAGCACCAGCAGTGCTGGGGTGCTGGATGACACCTGGAGATGGGACCCCAGGCTGCCAGCTCCACTGTGGGGCTCACAGTCTGCAGAGGCTCCAGCAGCAGCAGCAGGACTCCTGCTGGTCCAGCTGCCTGAGGCATTGGTGCTGCTGCTCTGAGGGCAGGAGCCCAGGGATGCTTCAGCCCAGGGGACAAGCAGGGACCGGGTAGCAGGGGCAGCCACTGGCACAGCCTGGGGCCACAGCAGGTGCTGTGGAGCTGCCAGCACTGTGCTGGGAGGGTGAGTGAGGCCAGGAGAGATTGCCAAGCAAAGTGCAAGTGATGGTTGAGTGGCCGTCATGGACTGTGGCCAGCTGGCACCCAGTGTGGGCTGCAAGTGCATCCTGGGTGCCCTGGGCCAGGTGCTGCACGATCCCGAGGCCACGTGCAGGGGCCAGAGCCAGCTCTGTCGGTGGCACTGGGGACAGGTCGGTGTCTAGAGATGAGTGCACTCGCTCACAGCCCAGCACTGGCCCAGTCACTGTCTGGGCTAAATGGAAACACATGTCTGGCGTTCTGCACGGCTCACAGAGGTGCTGACACTGTAAACAGGGATGGGGGGAGCAGCCTGGCTGGGTTCTTGGGAGGGCCCCATCCACTCTGCAGATCCTTCCAGCCAGCCACAGTCTGACAGCTGCACCAACAGGCCCCCTCCCTCCCAGAGCACGGCTGGACCCCACAGCACAGCAGTGCCAGGGCATGACAGAGGGATCCAGGGGGCACAAGGGCCCCCCAAACCACAGTGGGCAGGCCCAGCTCTCTGAAGCCCTACTTGCTGGCAGACCTGCCCTAGGGGCAGTGTTAAAGGGACCAAACTGGGGACACCACAGAGCCAAATGCTGGTCCTGGTGTGAGGATCTGCTGCCCTGTGACCTGGGGTAGGGCAGGCCTGAGCCAGGTCAGCGTGGGCAGGCCAGAAGCCACAGCCCCCTTGGTCAGAGGGGTCAGGAAGGCCCTGGGGCCAGCAGATATCCCTTTGACACTTGTGGCTCCTGAAACCGCACAATTTCCTTCTGGGGGCCACAGGCTGCGGCTGCAATTTCACAACATGCTGGTGAGTGTGGGGAGGGCTCCCTGGCCAAAGCCCTGGGCTGCTGCAAACACTTCTCAGCTGCTGCTGGCTCTGGGAAGCAGAGCTGGAGTCCTGGCTCTGCTCCTGCACCGAGCACGGCAGCCCTTGGACAGCATGGCTGCACTGTCGCCAGCTCCCAGCAACTCCTGCCCAGGGCTCAGCTCTTCCCAGAGCTGACAGTTCTGGGGCTGGAGGCATTTCTGGGGCTGGAGCCATGTGTAGTCAGGGCTTGGAGAAGACACAAGGACAGCACACACGCACACCTCCAAGGGTGTGGCCTGGCAATGGCACTGGGATGGGCCCACTTTACATCTGGCCACAGCTGGTGGCCACATCACCCACACTTGCTGCCCCTGCCCACAGGCACAGCCACTGTGCTGGAACTACAGTGGTGAGGGAACTGCTGCATCCCCTGTGGTCACAGGAGCAGAGGGACACAGACACTGTCCCCTCCAGTGTGAGACTTTTCTCTGAAACAGGCCACCTGTCACATCACCCCAGCCATCACCTCACCCAGCTGATGGGAAAGGGGAAGGAAAACCAGAGTCTGGAGAAAAAGCCTGATGAAATCCCCCAAGTCTGACCAGCTCCAGTTACACACCCCCCTCCACCCGGGGAGCCCCATGGCACACAAGGCAGAGCTGTAGAGCTGGGGCTCAGCTGCAAACCCCGAGTGTGGATATCACCAGAACCACCGACCCAGCACAGATGGTTCTGTCGCAATTCAGGGCTGCAGTGGGGCCTACCTAGGCACCAGCAAGGATCTGGACGCTGTCCCGGGGCCGGGAGTACCCTGTGGTGGCAGTCCCTTGCCACCAGGTGCCACTGCCGAAACACTTGCACCACACCTGCTGCAGCTCAGTCAACACTTTACAGGAGAGCCCAGGGCCAAGGACAGAGCTGGGAGCGCTGCCTGACGGAGCAGGAGCAGGCTGGCAGGGCCTGCCCACGGCCCCAGGCTGCCCGCACGCCT
The DNA here is from genome assembly GCA_016584745.2 of Phylloscopus trochilus trochilus. Taxonomy (NCBI): domain Eukaryota; kingdom Metazoa; phylum Chordata; class Aves; order Passeriformes; family Phylloscopidae; genus Phylloscopus; species Phylloscopus trochilus. The sequence goes on along the minus strand of WQNJ02000430.1, from coordinate 36,647 downwards.
CTGCTGGGTGCAGATGTCTGTTAAATAAACTCAATGCCCTCGTACTTCACACTCCCAATCCTGGTCTCGGGCAGGAGGAAGCGCCCATCCAGCGTGAAGGCCATGATGTAGCTGGAGATCTTGCCATTGTCCTCCTCCGATTTTAGCGCCACGATGATCTGGTCATCGGTGTCCGGGATGAACTTGAAGGAGGAGAAGCCGTGGGTGGGAACCACCTCGCCCACGCGCCCCACTGTCACATCCCCGAAGTCCTGGGTGGAGCTCAGCAGCAGGTTGGTGCCGCGCTGCTCGTCGGCGCTCTCGCTGTAGCGCTGGTGGCTGGCGCGGCGCGGCAGGAAGAACCAGCGCTGCAGCGTGTCGCTCCAGGAGGCCGACTCGTGGATCAGGTACCCTGCGGCAGGAAGCGGTGTGACCACAGCCCACGGGGGCACCAGCCACGCTGGGCTGGGACCCTCCCCCTCCAAAACACCCCACAGCCCTGCACAGGCATCCCCTATGAACCCCCCAGTTCCTCCCAGAACTGGGGCACCCACTACACCCCACTCTGCCTGGGGGCCCAGCTGCCAGGCCCCATGCCAGCTGAGCCACCCTTCAGCTGTTCCTGGCACAGGCAGCAGAGGAAAATGACCAGGACGAGGGGAGACCTCTGGCCCTTCAGCAGCCTTTAAATCCCATCCAGTGCCAGTATCCCCAGGGGAGGGTGACTGCGTGGCTCTGGAGCCATCAAGAGTGGGGGTTTGTGGTGGCAGGAGGTTCCCCTGCTCCATACCTGGGGGCCGGATCCCCGCTGCAGCCCTCAGCGCATTGTAGTTTGTCACCCAGTTCTCGTGGCTCACGTCACCCTTGTAGCCAACGACCTTCACCCACTGGGGGTTCTCATTCACCACTTCCCCTGTCGTGGTGGTCCACTCCTTGCCCAGTCCTCCCACGTACAGGTGCTCATCCTTCACTGCCAGCCACTCCGCCTTGAAGCCTGTGGTGGAAAGCATGGCATGAGGGGGGCTCACTCAGCACATGGCCACCAGACTGTCCCACATACCCCAAACCCTACACCCCTGAGCCTTGGTGCTGGGCACAGCGTCCCCCATGCAGCCAGCTGGTCTCTCAGCAGTAACTGCCCTGTCTTGGCCAGGCTCAGAGGTCACAGGAAAGGTGCACCCTACCCCAGCAAGCTGAAAAGAGCCAAGGGCTTCAGAGGGCAGGACGGGAGCTCACCTTTGCCCACAGTGCCGTCCCCATCTGGGAGGATCACCCAGGGCACCACCTTGTTGCCCTCGATCTGGTAGACCACACCTGTCCGGTCATCCACCGCGTACAGCTTCCCGTTGAAAACCACCAGCTCGGAGAGCTCCATGCCCCGGCCCTTCTCAGCCAGGTGGGACTGCAGCATGCTCTCATCCTTGTCCCACTCCACCGTCACTCTGTCCCCACTGTCTGACAGTACCAGGTAGCCCTTCTTCAGGTAACTGAACCAGGTGTGCTCCTGGGAGCCCCGGGACCGCGTGTCCAGGTCGGCGATGACGCCGATGCGGTAGCGCACGCCCTCGGGGTTCCTCTGGGGCGGGGACAGCGGGTAGGTGTCATTGTAGCGGTCCCCTGCCCGCAGGCCGAGCTGCCAGGTGCGAGGGCTGGGGGGGCCGTGCCGTGCTGGGGAGGAACGGTGCAGGCAGAAGAGCAGCAGCACGAGCCCCAGGCAGGCTGAGGACAGCACGATGGCCTTCCAGCGCAGTCGGAAGCGGGGGTCAGCACCCTTGGTCATGGACGCGAGGACGGGCAGACCACCCACGCTGATCCGGAGGGGGCTCATAGACTCATGGCAGGGCGGGACTGGCATCAGAGAGGGGGCGAGGAGAACCTGGTGGAAAGAGGGGAGGGAGAAGGTCAAAGAGCTGGATTTGGTGCTGACTGAGCTCGGGGTACAGCAGAACGCAGCCACGAGGGGCCCCATCCCCCTCTCCTTGCAGCAGAAGGAGCTCGCACCTCATGCAGGTAAGAGCCACCATGCCCAGGGGCTGTTTGCTGCTGGAACCACCCTCAGCCCCTCTCACCTGGCTCCCTCTGCGCCCCCTGACCAGGAGCCCCAGCGTGTTGGCAGGATTGCACGACCTGCCCGGCACCTCTGTCTGTCCCATGGTCACTGCAGCTCAGGCAGCAAGCTGAGGCACCCGGCTCAAGGTGAGCCCCGTGTCACAGCGTCCTGGGGCACGTCCTCAGGGTCCTGGGAGGAAGTGGGCTCCCCTCGGGTGGCAAGGATGACCCTTGCTGCCTCCAGAGTGGCTGGGCAGCCTGGCCCAGCTCCCATGGGCCTGAGAACCGACCCCACTGATAAGCTGTGAGCTTGTCCCCAGGCCACACAGGGACACTGGAGACACGTGGCAGCTCCGCCCAAGCAGGATGGCAACACCTGAGCAGGAAGCGCAGTGCCCAAGGGACACACACCCCCTGACCTGCCCAGCCCCACAGACACGGGACCCCCTCACCCCTGCCCAGGCTCACAGCGTGTCCTCCACACATGAACATCATGAGCCCACCCTGGGTGGGGTGAGGTGCCAGCAGTGTCCCTTGGTGCAGCACAGAGGACGTGGCAGCGCCGAGGGCTCCCGCAGACGGGCACCCTGGGCTCTGCGGCGGGCAAGCAGCCACCACTGGACCCGTGCTCACCCCGAGCCATGCAGCCCGGGGCAGAGACCCCCATCCCGGGACAGAGATCCCCAGCTGCCATCCCAGGGTTTCCTACAAAGGGCCCATCCCGCAGGGTCTCAATGTGCCTTTCAGAGCGGCAAACAGAGGCGGCATTGAGCGCGGAGGGCCGGCCCCGGACAGGGGAGCTCGGGCGGGGCACAGGCACGGAGCCCGGGGGTCGGGGGCACGGGAGCGCTTCTCGTCCTGTCGGGATCCCGGAGCGTGGGCCTCGGCAGATCCCCGGGGACCCCTCTCGGTGCACTGACCCCCACCGCCTTCGTAGCCCGCTCTGAGCACGGCCACGGGGAACCCTCCGAACCTCGGGGCACGGTCACGGGCACCCCCGGGCACGGACACGGGGCCCCCCAACACCCCCGGGCATTGACTCGGGGCGCCTCTCTAAGGACACGGGGACTCCCCGCCTCCGCTGGGTGCGCCCTTGGGGACCCCCGCGCCCCTTCCCCGGGCAGCCGGGGCACCGCCCGCACCGAGCGGGGCCCTGAGGTCCCCCCGCGCCCCCGCGACCTCCGCGCGGGGCACAGCCGCGAGGACCCGACCGCTGCCGCCCGGGCAGGGTGCTCGAGGTCCGCGGTGCCCCCGTCCGGTGGGGATCCCCGTCTGCCGGCCCGGCCCGGCCCGGCGCCCCCCGCCCGTGTCCCCGCTCACCGCGGCGCCGCCTCCCCCGCGCGCAGCCGCCGCCGCCGCCTACAGCTCCCGGCGGCCCCGCGCGCCGCCGCCACGCCCGGCAGCGCCCAGACCGCCCCGTCTGGCCCAGAAACTACAACTCCCAGGAGACCCCGCGCGTGACCGCGCCCCCACCGCCCCTCCCGCTGCGCCGCGGGGGCTGCCGGGAGTTGTGGTCCGCGCTGAGCAGGGCCCGCCGGAGCCGGGTGCCGCGCACGGGCGGCTGGAGCCCAGCGGCGGGGGCAGCGCGGGCCCCGAGCCGGCTCTGCGGGGTGAGCACAGTCCGGCTGCCCGGCGGGCATCACCCCAGTGCTGCCCTGCTCCAGCCCGCAACACATTCCGTCCTTGTCCTGGTTGTCCCCTGTGTCCCGCCGCCACTCGGGGTGGGGGAGCGGGACAGAGCCAGCCCCGCGCCTTGGGACCCGCGTACGTGTCTGGCTGTCAAAGGCCGGAGCTCGGTGGGGCTCTGCTGGCCGTTGTTATGAATACACATTATAAAGCTGGCTTTTCGCAAATATTAAAGTGAATAACTTTGCTGTAAGGATATAGTTTTTATTTCTGCTGTCAGCAAAACTTGGACCTGGTAGTGAGATAGCTGATACACGGTCATGCCGTGCCCTCGGGGCTGGGAACGGCCTCGGCGCTGCCGGCACGGGGCCGAGTCCCGCGCCGGGGCCAGCTGCACCCTCCGGGATCCCGGGCCCCGCGGCAGCTCCGGGGAGCCGCTGGCACCGGTGCGGCGGCTCGGGAGCACGAACGGCTGAGGCGGCCGGTCCCGGGAGCACACATGGTTAAGGCAGCCGCGGGCGCACATCTGGCGGGGGAGGGCTGCGAGCCTCGTCCCGCGCCTCGCTGCCTCCCGCGCTTCCAAAAAGTGTATTTCCGCCCGGGCCGAGCGGGGAGAGGCGGCTCCGGAGCGGGAGGCAGCGTTCGTCCCCGGGCAGGCTCTGCGCTGGCCCGGGCGATGCTCTAGGGCAGCAAAGGCAGCGCCGCGAGGGAGAAGCCGTGCCCCAGAGGTAGGTGGGGGCAGGTTTGGGAGGCTTGACGATCCCCCCCGCAGCTGCAGGGGTCGTGCTCCCATCTGCGGGCGCCGCGGCGGCGGTGCCGAGGTCCGGGAGGCGGCTCCACCTCGACAGGCGCTCGGGTGTCCCGGAGCACGCCCAGCCGGGCGGATCGGGCCCTGCGCGCCCCCAGCCGAGCGAGGCACTCGCCCTGCTTGCGAAGGAGCAGTGGGGAACCACTCACAGTAGTGTGAGGGCACAGCCCGACCCACCGTGGCTCTGGGAGGACACAAATCCCCCCCAGCCCTGCCCCAGCTGCATTCCCAAAAACACCATTGCTACGAGCACATCGAGCCCGTGCTTGGCCACCTTCGGCATCTTTTGGGGGGCCACAGTGCCTGTTGGGGTCCCCAGCACAATGTCTTGCTGGTGCTACAGAAGCTCCTTCCCCACATCTGCCCCATGCAGCCCCCACCCTGCTGCCTGCCATGTCTGCTCTGCTCCAGGGGGAAAAAGGGGCTCTGCAGCCGTTCCAGGGTCTGCAGCAGAACGTGGGGGACCCGGCCCACCAGCAGGCACAGTGGTTCTGGCTGCTGTGGTGCAGGGAAGTTTGCATCCACCACCCCAAATGGAGGGGGCGAGCTGGGAGTGCACGTCCTGCTGCCTCCACACTGCCCTGAGCCTTTCATCCCTCCCCTAGGGTTTGTTCCGTTTCATCCTAGTCTTCATCTCCATCTGGAATGTATTTTGGGATGTTTTGACTTGCAGTCCCAAGGCTTCTGCAGCCACTGAGTTTAAATCTCTGACCGCTCCTGGAGAGCAGCCAAACTCTGACGGGGAAAGCCCGTGTCTCTGGGCAGGGCTGTGTGTGCTGTGCACTGGTGGGCACCTCCCAGCCAGCACACCTGCAGGGGGGACGTGCTGGGGGCCCGGCCAGCCCCGTGTGCTGCTGACAGCACCCTGCGTGCACCACACACTCGCCTCTGCTGCCGGCAGCCTGGGAAGCACTGCCTCCCACCATGGGAACTTCCTGGTGCAGGGTTTCTCCTCCTGGAGCAGTTCCCTGTGACACTGCGTCTTCCCAGGTCCCAGAGGAATGCCTGGTGTGATGCTCCCAGAGCTGAGGGAAAGCCACAGGCTTCCCAAAGCCCCTGAGTGCTCCATGCCATGTCCAGTGCTGTGCATCTGGCACAGCTGGAGGCCAGGCAGGGTGAGAAGGCCAGGGCCAGGGCTGCCCTGGGTGATATCTGCTCACAAGCCCCTGCTTGGCCTCCTCTACGCTTCTATCTATGGATTCTCTTCTCCCTAAGCTTCCTTCCACACCTGGCAGCACCGAGACAACGGGGTGAGAGGTGGAGAGAAGGGGGCGCCGGGAAGTGTATGAAGGGGGCTGGCCTTTGGCAGGGGGTTTGAGCATCAGGAAAAGCCCTTTGGAGCCTTTCCCAATCCCTCCGCCCCTTCCCGGCTCCAGTGACTCATGATCCAGGCATCCGCCCCCGGCCTCAAACGCCCTCCGCACCCGCTGCGGTCCCTCGGACCCCGCACCTGGGGACAATGGCAACAGCCACCGAGCACTGATTGGAGACCGCGGTGCCCTGAGAGCAGGCGCTCACCAAAACAACAGGAATCTGCCCCAAACTCCGTCGTGGCCAGGCTCAGCCGCGGAAGACAGGACAGGGCTGAGAGGGCCCTTTGCGCCTTGGACCGGTGCTTCGGGATCGCGCAGAGCCCGTGCAGCCGCCGGGCGGTGCCGCGGGAGCCTTTTTGGGAGGGGAGAGCGGCGAAGGCCACACCCATATCCCAACCCAGGGAGGCACCTGGCTGAGATAGGAGCCTGGGGAGCAGCCATCCGCATCCCGGCTCCGAGCCGCTGCCGCGGGATGCGCAGCGCTGGGCAGGGCTGCACCCCTGTTTGGCCAAGGCTGTCCTGGTGTCTCGGGGCCAAAGGGCGAGGTGCTGCGTGCCCGGCCCCACGTCTCCAGCAGATACGGTTTTGATAATAGAGGGAGGGGTCACGAAGTGCCCGGGCTGGGCCACAGTGCCACCACCACTACAAATATTAGTTTTGGCCCCATGCAGGGTGTGGGCTCTCAAAAAAGTTTCTCCCTGTGGCAGCCAGCTCCCAGATAGGGCTGCCAGCCCACATCCCTCTTTCCGGAGGAGTGGGTCTTGTCCCCTTGCCAACCCTTGGGCTGGCAGCCCCCAGGGCACAGGAGCCTCTCACAGGAGTGGGGTTCAGACATCCTCTCTGGGCCCTGCTGAGGTCCCACACACAGGAAAGGCTGTGCCCTGACATTTGCCCCATGGCATCCAGAGCTGTCTGTAATTTTTCAGGTGCTGACATCCTAAATTGCTGCTCTCGGGTGTCCATGGGAGGCAGCTGAAGCCAGGCTGAGCAGCAGCAGCAGCACTTGGTCCAGGACTTGGCCCAGTCAGAGGCTGCTGCTCTGCTCCACTCCCCGCTTCTGAGGTAATCCCATCTGCCATGTGTGCCAGGGCTCAGGGCTGCAAGGCCCTGGCCCTCATGTTGGTAAGCCCAGAGCCCCTTAACAATGTGGGTCTTCCCAGATACTCACTGGGGTGACACTGTTCCACAGCCCAGACAGAAACTGGGGGCTGTGCAGTGCACAGGTGCTGTCCCAGGACAGCTTGGGGCATGGCTGGGCTGGGAGTCTCCTCATTCCTGTCCTCCTCAGCTGTCCCTGGCACCTCACAGGGCACTGCCAAGGCATGGAGGGGCTGTGGGTTCATGGTGTCCTGCTGATCTTCCTGCTGCCCTGCCCTGTGGGGAGCCAGAGCAGCTCCATCCCTGACCAGCGGTGGTGGACAGACCCCAATGAGGCCCCATCCCAGCACCAAGCTGCCAGGTGAGGGGACCCCAGAGCCAGGGTGCTCTGCAGTGGGGGCCAGGGCAGCCCTGGCACTGCAGAGGGCCCCCGCCCCCCCGTAGCTCCCGGTTGCGCTTTGCTTTCTGCCTTGCCAGGGCCCCACAGGAGCAGAAGGCTGATGATGCCCAGGAGGGGCTGCACCCACAGCCCCGCTGTGTCCGCTGCTGCCCCCCACCCGAAAGGCACTTCTATCCCCAGTACCAGCCCCTGCCTCAGATCAACATGACCATCCTGAAAGGTGAGGGCTGGCAGGACCCTGCGCTCTGCTGTCAGCAGTGCCCCAGGTCCAGCGCCGAGCTGGGCTCACAGTGCCAGCTCTTGCACAGGCTGGGAATGAGAGGCTGGGGTGGTGCTGGTGGTCCTGTGCCCTGCACAGGCAGGGCAGGAGCCACACTGGGCTGTGAGCAGCCCCTGCTCTGGTGGCTTCTGGGCAGCAGCATCAGAGCCTGGGGAGGGGCAGGGGCAGGACTGGTGAGTCTCTGCTCCCTCCATCCATCTCTGGGCAAGGGGCTTTCGTGGTGCTGGGTCCAGCTCTAGCCCCTGCCTGACAGCCCAACTCTCCCTCCTGCTCTGCCCAGGAGAGAAGGGGGACCGCGGTGAGCGTGGCATGCAGGGCAAGTTCGGCAAGACGGGGGTGGCCGGCAGCAGGGGCCACGCGGGGCCCAAGGGACAGAAGGGCAGCATGGGCGCCCCCGGGGAGCGCTGCAAGAGCCACTACGCCGCCTTCTCTGTGGGCCGCAAGAAACCCCTGCACAGCAACGACTACTACCAGACCCTCATCTTCGACACGGAGTTTGTCAACCTCTACGACCACTTCAACATGTTCACGGGCAAGTTCTACTGCTACATCCCCGGGATCTACTACTTCAGCCTCAACGTGCACACCTGGAACCAGAAGGAGACGTACCTGCACATCATGCACAACGGGGCAGAGGTGGTGATCCTTTACGCCCAGGTGAGCGACCGCAGCATCATGCAGAGCCAGAGCGTCATGCTGGAGCTGAAGGAGCAGGACGAGGTCTGGGTGCGGCTCTACAAGGGTGAGCGTGAGAACGCCGTCTTCAGCGATGAGTACGACACTTACATCACCTTCAGTGGCCACCTCATCAAGTACAGTGGGGACCCCTGAGCACCACTCCTCTTGTGCCAGGCCAGGTGGCCAAGGAGCCCCTGTCCCTCTCATCCCAGGAGTGCCACCCTTATTATGCTGTTAGTCACCCTAGTGCCACTACCCCTAGAAGCTGCACCAGTGTGTGAATTCTCTCACTCCAGTGCCTCAAGGCCAACCAGACACACCTGGAAGAGTTGGAGCAGTTTTAAGCCCCTGCCACATCAGTGACCAGGAAACAGCTGCTCACTTGGGGTGGGCAGGGAGCTCAGCCCCTCTCCCCACTCCAGAGCTGGGTTTGCCAGGCACAGCCTGGCTGAGCTGGCACCAGTGGAGCAGTGTGACTGCTGATGCCCTGGTGCAAGGCAGTGCAGACACTTGCATCGTGATCCTCCTTGAGCTAGGCTGTGCTCCCTGGCTGGAATGGGTGGAAGGTGCTCAGCACCAGGAAAGGCAATAAACCACTAAGGGCCCTCTTCCCTTCCACGGTGCAGGTGTTGCAATGGGGGGCTGGGTACCCCTGTGGGGAGTGAATTGTGTCAGTTCCCTCTGCAGATTGCGTCACTGCTCGCCGCAGCCTCGGCTCAGGAAGGGCTCTTTCCCCACCAGCAGCCCTGGGTGTGGGGCCTTCAGCCTCAGCCACTTCCTCTTCCATTAGGTTATCTGCTGGCCAGGCTTCATGTTTGTGTAGATGCAGCAGTAGCATGGGCCAGCATGGGCCCTGTTCAGCTCGTGCCACATTAAACACCTCACATTTCCAGCCTTGCTCACACCCTCCGTGTCCTCTTGCTTTGTGTATGGGGAGGCTCCGAGGGACTCGGGGCAGGGTTCTGCTCCTGGGGTTCTGGAGCAGGGGCTCCCTGTGTGCCAGGCACTGCATGGGCCAGGTGTGCCCCGAGGGTCAGGAGCTGCGTGCAGTGACAGAAATGTCAGCCTGGGAACAGGACAGGCTGGGAAGAGTGGCAGGGTTGTCAGGAGTCCAGGTTATCTGGCACATCCACAGAGAGGAGATTGGTCTGAGGTCAAGCCAGGTGTTAGGGTCTGGATTGGTGGGTCTGTGGCTGGGCTGAGCAGGGCTGCAGCTGGAAACCAGCACCCCAAGCACAGGAGAGTGGGGAATGGGCTGGAGGGACTTAGGATGACTTTATATAGAGCCCTGGCCCCACATGTGGGGAGTGGGTGGATGGTGGAGGCCAAGTGAGGCAGGTCAGGCCATTCACTGCTGTGCCTGTGGAGTGGAGCCATCAGCCCAGGGCACCAGCCCTGTCCCATGGCATGGGCAAAGCTCCTTGGCCCCTGGGGACCATCCCAGACTGCACAGCAAGGCCTGTTACGGACACAGGTTGCACCCCAGCACGGAGATTCCCATCCCGGGACACGTTCTGCCCCGGGACACACAAGCCATTCAGAGGCGCGTGGTTCTTCCCAGGACGCGCAGCCCATCCCAGGACACACATTCCTATCCCGGGACACGCGGCCCACCCCAGGACACGTCCCGCCCCGGGACAGGGGGCGGGCGGTGCCCGGGGCGGTGCGGGCCCGGGCGGGCGGAGCTCCGGGGCCGCGCCCCCGGGACAGCCGGGCCCGGTGGCGGCGGCGCCGCCGTCAGTGCGGCAGCGGCGGCGGCGGCGGCGGCGGCAGCGCCATGGCGGAGGCGGCGGAGGGGCCCGTGCGGCGCGGCAAGAGAACGGGAACCGAGGCCGCGGCGGACGAGCCGGCGGAGGCGGAGCGGGCAGCGCGGCGGCGCCGGAGGTGGATGGCGGGGCCGGGGCCGAGGCCGCGATCGTGTCCGGGACCAGGATGGGGACGGGGACGGTGATGGGGATGGGGTCCGGGACCGTGATGGGGACCGGTGCCGGGGCTGGCAGGGCCCGGTCGGCGCTGGCCGCGGTGCTGGCCCGGCCCGGCCCTCACCCGGCTCCCGGGGCAGCTTCCAGCCGGCGGCGGACATCCAGGGAACCACTGTCCTGCACGACACCATCAGCGACCGCCCGCAGCCCCTGCCAGGTGAGGCACCGTGAGAGGCGCCCGCCGCACCCCGCCGGGACGGGGACGGTGTCGGTGCCGTACCGAGCTGCAGGGGCAGCGCTCGCTGCTGACCCTGTCCTGTCTCCCCACTGTTCCCAGCAAGGTACTTTGACACCAAGACGACGGAGCCCATCAGCTTCTTCTTGTCCGGCCTGGAGGAGTTGCTTGCCTGGCAGCCCAACAGCGACGATGAGTTCAATGTGTCAGCCGTGCCTCTGGCCAAGCGCCAGCCCCCACTCCAGAGCAGGAGGCCCCGGACACTGGTGTGCCACGATATGCGTGGCGGGTACCTGGAGGACAGGTACGTGCTAGGTGGAAGGGAGGTGTGACAGTGGAACTCAATGTCTCAATCCCCTTGTTTCTTCCTGATGTGTCTCTTGCCGGTTCAGCAGCAGGTGTGCAGGGATGGGGGGTGTGCAGGGATGGGGGGTGTGCAGGGATGGGGTGTGCAGGGATGGGGGGTGTGCAGGGATGGGGGGTGTGCAGGGATGGGGTGTGCAGGGATGGGGTGTTTGGCTCCTGGCACCAGTGCTTGGGGAACCTTGCTCGGGCTGGGATGTTCAGAGGTGGCTCAGTGCCACAGCTCTGCACAGCTCTCAGCTGTGAGTCAGGCTCCTACCCAACCCCGCAGCATATGTCAGCGTCCTTCCTGCACTGCCCAACCCTTTTCCCTTTGCAGGTTCATCCAGGGCTCGGCCACACGCAACCCCTATGTCTTTTACCACTGGCGCTACATCGACATCTTCGTCTACTTCAGCCACCACACCGTCACCATCCCTCCCGTGGTCTGGACCAATGCAGCGCACCGGAACAGCGTCCCTGTGCTGGGTAAGGGCAGGGCTGAGCCCGGGGCAGCCCCAGCAGCCAGGTGGCTTCACCGGGGTGTGTGGCTGAGGCTGGCCTCGCTGCCTCCCCAGGCACATTCATCACGGAGTGGACGGACGGGGAGAAGCTGTGCGAGGCCTTCCTGGCCGGCGGGGAGGAGGCGTACGGCGCCGTGGCCGAGCAGCTGGCCCGCATCGCCCAGCACTACCGCTTCGATGGCTGGCTGGTCAACATCGAGAACACGCTGAGCGTGAGTCCTGCTGGCCCTGCTTGCCGCCCTGCCTCTCCCTGCCCACCTCCCTGCCTGCTGTTCCCGTGGGGAGCCCCCCGCCCCATGCCCTCACCCACCCGTGGCTGCTCTCTCCTGGCAGGCGGCAGCGGTGGGGAACCTGCCGCTCTTCCTGCGGGAGCTGACGGCGCGGGTGCACAGCGCCGTGCCGGGGGGACTGGTGATCTGGTACGACAGCGTCCTGAAGAATGGCACACTGAGGTGGCAGAATGAGCTGAACGATGAGAATAGGTGAGGCTGGCAAAACTGTCCCTGGGCAGGGGGCGTGAGCCCACCCCAAACCCAGGAGGGCGGCGGTCAGGCACAACCTGCACGGCCCTTGGTGAGGTCACGTGTGACCATAGCATCTGCCCTGCCACCCTGACTCTTGTCCCCAGGATGTTCTTTGATGCCTGTGACGGGCTGTTCACCAACTACAACTGGAAGGAGGAGCAGCTGGAGCGCACGCAGAGGCTGGCTGGTCCACGCCAGAACGACGTCTATGTCGGTGTTGATGTCTTTGCCCGTGGGGATGTGATTGGTGGTGGCTTCGACACTGACAAGGTGGGTGTGACAGGGCTGGGCCAGAGTGCGACCCTGGACCTCCCCAGCGCAGGGCTCTGGGGTCCCACTGATGGCCCTGCTGGGCTGCTAACCTGGGGATGAACTGGTGAGGAGTGAGGGATCCCAGAGTGCTGGCCATGCATGAAGTGGGAGTTGGAGGATCCCAGTGCTGCTATCCTGGAGAGAGAGAGATGCTGCAGCACATCCCTGTGGTGTCCTGCCCCACCATGGGGCCAGTGCAACCTGTGGGGAGCGGGGACAGGACAGGTGACAAGGTGACTATCTGGCCTGGCCCACGCTGCTCACGGCTCATTTCTGCAGTCCCTGCGCCTGATCCGCCAGTATGGCCTCTCTGCAGCCATCTTCGCCCCTGGCTGGGTCTACGAGCACCTGGGGAAGGAAAACTTCCTGCAGAACGAGAACAGGTGAGGGCAGCTCGGCAGGGCGGGTCTTGGGGGAGGAATGGGGCTAGGAGTGCCCTGGCTCAGGAAGGCTGTGGGGTGTTGGGACACAGCTACAGGGACACTGTGGCTGTCAGAACACCATGGCTGCTGACCAGGAGCCAGCTGGCCCCATTCTGCCCCAGCTGAGGTGATACCTGAGGCCGTGCAGGGCAGTGACCATAACAGGGGTCTCTGCCCTGACACCCACCTTTGCCTCCAGGTTCTGGGGCTCACTGGCTGAGTTCCTGCCCACGCACAGCATTTGCACACTGCCCCTCACCACCTCCTTCAGCCTGGGCATGGGCAACAGCACATTCCTGGATGGGAAGGTGGGTGCAAGGTGACAGCTCTGCTCTGGTCAGACTGGGTCCCTGCTCTCAGCTCCCCTAGCTCAGCTCTCCCTGTGCTGTCCAGGATGAAGAGTCTGGGCCCTGGTATGACCTGAGTGCACAGGACATCCAGCCACTGTACCCAGAGCGCCAGGGCACGCTGAGCACCAGCTGCTGCCTGCAGGATGCCTGGTGTGGGGGCAGCTCCCTGCAGCTGCAGGGGACCATTCCCCCCGGCGAGGAGCGCGTGGCTGTCCGGTGAGTTGGGGTGAAGCCCTTTACCCCTCCTCAGCACGGGGCTGGCACCATGTCAGCATGACATGGCCTGCATGGCCCGAGCCGTGTGGCCCAGGGGCCTTGTGGCAAGTGTGCCCAGGCTCTGCCCACACTGCCCAGCACACCTAACATGATGCACCTTCTCTTTGTCTCTCTCTCTGTCTCTGTCTCTCTCTGGGTGGATTTGGGGTCATCAGCCTCTTCTCTTTGCAGATGCCAGCCCCCCCCAAGATTTTCCTGACCCTGCTCTATAAGCTGGAGGGGCCACAGCCCGATGACTTCACAGTGGCACTGGAGGTCACCACCTGGGACTCAGGGATCTGCTTCGAGGGCAACCCCACCTCCCTGCCCGGTGAGGGAGGAGGTGCTCCTGTCCCCCCATGCTCTCTGCAGTGAGCACCTGCTGTGGAGTGTGGGACCAGCTCAGTCCCTCACACCCTGACCTGGCTCCCTCTGGCAGAGCCCAACGGCCGGCACTACCCCCGGTTCCTCCCGGCACCGCCGCCCGGCCTGGCCAAGCTGCTTGCCGCCTGCCACCGTGGCTCCCATGGCTGGACCAGCCGGTGAGTGCCCTGCCTGCATCCTGTGTCCACAGGCAGGCATGGGACACCACGGCTCCCTGGTGCCATTCCTGCTCTGCCTCTTCCCTCTCAGGTGCTATGAGCTGGAACTGCAGGACTGCAGCTTACGAGACGTCTCCGTGATTGTGTCCCGCCAGCAGCCCAGCCCGCAGGAGACATCCTTCACCTGCCTCCTCGGGGAGGTGCGGGTGAGTGCCTGCCACAGCTTGGTGGAGACACCTGCCCCGGTGCCTCCCTTGTCCCAGGAAGGTGGGTGGCTGCCTGCCCTGACCCTGATGGCGCTGGGGTTCCCTCACAGGTGCTGGACACGGCCAGCTTGGCGGCCTCCCCACCGCAGGTGTACGGCGTGACGGCCTCGCAGCTCTGGTGGCAGGAGGGCCCCGAGCCCGAGCAGCTCTCGCTCAGCCTCACCCTGCGCTGGTCCTTCCCGCCCGGCCGTGCCAGATGGTTCCGTGTCCTGAGCCAGGGCGCCCGGTGCCGCCTGGGCCAGACGGCGCCGCGGGTGCTGGGGCTGGCTCAGGGCTGCCTGTTCCGTGCCGTGGGGCTGCCGGTGCCGCGGCCGGCGCCCGGACAGTCCTGCCGGCTGGAGCTGCTGGTGGAACCGGTACTGCGGGATGAGCTGCCGCTGGACCCCGAGCGCTGGGGCCGCCTCGTGCTGGTCTATTCCGCGCCAGGCGGTGGCACCAGCTCAGATGGGCATTAAAGCAACTGTGGTGCAGCCCGTGCTATGTCTCCTCCGTGTGGCGGGTGGGCTGGGGACACAGAGGGAGGCTGCATTTCATCACCCTGGGCTGGTGAGTTCCTTTCCTCCCACCCCTGTGGTTGTGCTCAGCCCTCACTCTGTGGTGCTGACCAGGACCCTGCAAGTGGCTGGCAGGGACCCCCAACATGTTTGACCCCTGGGGCAGACTGGGGCACCTGCCCTGAGAACCCCACCAGCTCCTGCAGCCCTCATGGCCCCAGGCTGTCTGCCCACAGGCTGGGGATACTGGCCCTAAGATCCCAAGATGCAGAGCCCCCTCAGGGCTCAGCCTGGTGGGAGCTGCCAGCACGGGCTCTGCAGCAGCCTTGAGGAGCAGCCCAGCATGGGTGACCACTGTGCTCATTAACGTGGACCCAGCCCAGTGCCACCAGCCTACATTGCCTCCCCTGAGCACCTTGTGAGGAGGAAAGAAAATTTATAGCAGCAATTATTTCCTCACAGTCTGGTGAGCAAGCAATTAGCAGGCAGGAGCAGGCGAGCGCTCCTGTGCAGGGTCCCAAATCCTGTCCCTAAACAATGCAGACTCCGCCAGGGACAGCAATGCCAGCAGTGGAGCTGCTGCTCCTGAGGCAGGGAACGTGCTCAGGAACCTATTACCTGATGACTTGAAGAATGAAGGGCTTGGCCCAGCCAGGAGAGGGCTCTTCACGCAGCACTCTGCTCCCTCACCAGGGCAAAGCTGGGAGCCCCAAGGGTTCCCCACCTGCCCACGGGCTGTGACCCCCTGCCCAGCCAGATCCACTGTAGCAGCACGGCCCCGCTGCCCCTACAGCACAACCAGTCAAAACCTGAGTCGCCCTGGTTGAAGAAAGAAATATTTATTAATAATTTCAATAATAATAATAATAATAATCCTCGTAATAATAATAATAATAATAATAATAATAATAATACTGTTTATTAGAATGGTCACACTTTTAAGCATACAGGATGGGCCGGCGCCAGCCCGCACGCCGGGGCGGCGCAGGGGTGCTGTAAGGGAGAAGCCAGTACAGCGATGGACGGAGCTTTGGACGGGGGGCCGGGGCTATGTACACTGGGAATAGAAAAGGGGGAGCTCATCGCTGGGGCGTCGGGGGCGTCTGCAGACTATAAAGTGAGGTTTGAGGAGTGGCAGAGCCATAAGGGCGCGGGACGGCGCTGCACCCCGGGATGGGCTCCGCAGTGCCCCGTGCCACTGGGCACCGCACCCAGTGTGCCTGCGGCTGCAGCCCAGCCTCCTGGCTCGGGTGGGTCCCTGGTGGGTGATGCAGTGGCCGAGGCCCCGCACCCAGGGCTGGGGGCATCCCGCTGCCTCAGGTAGGGACGGGCGGCCGTGAGCGTGTCCCGTGCCGCGGAGCAAGCGGGAGTGGGACTGGGGCAGCGCCTGGCCCAGCCTCGGTCAGGGCTGGTCCAGGCAGGGTGGGAGCGTGGGTGTCAGGGAAGGCGGGAGGAAGAAGGGGAAGGGGTCACAAGCGAGTTGCAAGCTCCTCTTAACAAAAATTCCCTTTAAAAGGCAGAGGGTCGTCCCCTGCAATACCTCAGCACCGCAGCCGCGCCGCCGCCCCAGTTCCGCGCTGGAGCTGAGGCCTCGCACACTTGACACGCCGATGGCCGCCAGCGCCGGGGCTCGGGTGGCACCAAGCCAGGTCCCCACCCCGTCACCCGGTCCCACGAGCCGGGCAGGGCGCAGCGCTCTGCCGGCACCCCCAGCGCTGCTGCACCAGGGAAAGGAAGACGTGGTGCCCAGGCCCTGCACCTGGGCGGGTGAGGGCCCCGTGGGCCCCCGCGGACCCTCACGCCTGCCTGCACCGGCTCCCTCCCTGCTGGGCTGTGGGGCCGGGGCGCTGGGCGTCCCTCCGGCGCATCCGACCGCCGGTGCTTGCCGCGGCTCCTCTGGGACTCGCTCACTCGGTGTGTGTGGACAGTTGGGACTCACTTGGCTGCTGCCGCTTGGCTTTGTTTCTTTATTTGTTGTTGTTTGGGTTTTTTTTTTTCTTCTTTTTTTCTTTTTTGTTTCTTTGCTTTTAATTTTTGTATTTTGGGGTTCTTTTTTTTTTTTTTTTTTTTTGTGTGTGTGTGTGTGTGTGTATGTGTGGATATTTTTGCCCTTCCTGGTCCCAGAAGGAAACAGCCACGGGTTCACTACAACAGAAACAAGAGAGGCAGGTCTTTCGCTGGAGCACTCAGGACAAACTGCTGGCCGGGGGTACACAGGCACCCTCCCAGCCCACCGAGCCTGCCCAGCCAGCCCAGCCCAGCCCATCACGCTCAGCTCCGGAGCCAGCCCAGCCCATCACACTCAGCTCCACAGAGCAGCACCGTCAGGCAGAGAAGCGCTCCTGCCCCGCGGGCTGCCCTGGGATCCTGAACCCACCCCAGCCTCGTCAGTCCCCACAGCTGGCAGCAACCCCAGCTGGCTCCTCTCTCTCCTATGGGGGCAGAGGGGCTGCTCGGGGAGGCTGCTGTCACCCCGAGCCCCAGCGCCTGCGGAGCGAGCATCCCTGCAGGCTGAGCAGCCCCGCCTGCCTCGCGGGGGGATGAACCCTCTGCACCGCAGGCAGGGCAGTGGGGGAACCCCACACCCCGCAGTGGGACCGGGGTGCTGATGGGGCTGAGGGCTGGCCCCACTGCCCGCGGTCCCCGGGGCGGGCGGATGGTGCAGGAGAGGCGGGCAGGCGGCAGGACGGAGCGGCTGAGGTAACCCTATGGGTGTGGGGTGCTGTGGCCCCACAGAGCCCGGCGCCAGCCCCGGCCACCCGGGCAGCACCCGCGGGTCCTCCGCAGGCTCGGCCTCGGCTCTGTCTGCCTGGGTGGGTTTGGTGCTAGTGAGCATCGGGGGCAGTGGTGGGGGGGCTGGGTCTGTCTTGCTAGTAGGGAGTGAAGCGGCTGTACCCTCCTCGGTATAGACTAGCCTGCAACATCAAAGATGAAAAAAAAAGCCAATCAGTATTCAGAGATAGCCAAAGCTTATATCTTCCCTTTTTTCTCTTCTTTTTTTTTTTTTTTTTTTTCCTCCTCTTTCAAATGACACCAAATTGCTGCTGTCCTTGGGATGTGAGGGGCAGGCAGGGCCAGGGTGCCCAGTGCTGCCCAGGCTCTGTGGCAGCCAAGGGCACTGCCCTGGGGGCAGGGGCTGCCATAGGCCTCCAATGTGGCTGTGCCACCCCTGCAGTGGCACTGAGCTGAAAACCCCTAGGATGTAGTGCCCGTGGCCCCTCACTAGCAGCTGCTCAGGGCTGGGGGTGCCAAGGGAGTAAAAAAAGGCAGAAAAAGGCAGGTTGGCTTTGCGATCCCAGCCGTGAGTGCGATTTTTCATCTTTGATGCTGTCAGAGCTGGCCAAGGGCTGTGGCGTGTGAAGGGCTGCAGTGCCCCCGTGTGTGGCTGCAGGCGGGGCCCTGGGGACACTGTCCTGCACTGGGATGAGAGAGAGGGTCCTGGAACCTGAGCAGGCAGCCAGTGGGCGGGCAGCCAGGCCCCTGGAAAGTGCTGTGCATGGGCAGGACTGTGCAAGGTGTGAGGGGAAGGTGGGGTAGGGGTGCAGGGTGGGGTGTCTCTCTCCTGCAGACAGAGCCAGGCAGGGGCTGTGCCATTCCCACTCCCCTCCCACAGCCCCCGCACCTGCCCCGTGCCCCACAGGCCCCATGGCCGCTGTGCCAGACCCCTCCCTGGGCTGCCTGCAGCCCCCCGGGAAGCAGAGGAAGGCCGAGGGGCTGCTCTTACCATGGTGCCAATGCTGTACGTGGCGGCGGGGCCGATGGTGTGGTGGTAGGGGTCTGCTGCTGCGTACACTCTGCCGTAGCTAGGAGCAAACAGCGGTGGGTGTTAGTGACAACAGCTGGGGTCCTGTGTCCCCTCAGAGCCCTCCCTCCCAGGCACACCTGTGAGCCCCCCGCGATCTCCCTGCTCCCCCTGCTCTGGTGCCAACCCTTTCCAGCCCAGCCCTGAGGGGAGCGAGGGGTCCCTGTTTGCAGGACCCGCTCCCCATGCCTGACTCTGCCCTGTCCCACAGCACTCAAAAGCTGGGGGTGTCAGAGTGGGCAGTGCAGGGGGGGACAAGGAGCTCCCCCAGGTGCGATGCCCAGTGCTTACCTGTCACTGTACGCGGCCGCTGCTGCTGCGGGCTGGGCGTACCTGTAGGCAGCATAGCCCCCCTGCAGGGAGGAGAGAGCGGTCAAGGGGCTGCACCCCCTTGGGGGGGTGGGGTTGGGGGCAGCTGGGTGCCCCATGGCACTGCACAGAGCAGTGTGGGGCCCACGAGGAGCTGGTGCCAGTGCCAATGGGCACGCACCAGCCTCATTATCATTCCCCAGGGGCTTTCACAAACATTAACCTTAAAAAATTAAATTTCCAGAGAAGAGACTGTCACCTCCCCGCTTGCTTTAATGAGGTGTCACGTTAGATAAATCCTTCAGTGCCCGCCTGAAATATCGCCGCTGGCTGCTCAGACATGGAGGTTAAATGCGGGTGTAAGGCACCGAGGCTGTAAATCCTGCATGGTACCAGCCCTGCAAGCGGGGCTGGCAGGGGCACAGGACTGGGCACAGGATTCTGTGTGCTCTGGGCCACCCAGATTGCTCTGGAGAAGCTGTACTGTGTTCATGCTCTAGCTGCCACCCAGGGGAAGGGGTTGGGGGGGGCAGAGCCCACCACAGACTCGTGTGATGCCACTTGCATGGGGCTGCCATGCCCTGTCACAGCCCAGCCCTGGGCACAGTGTCACTTACGTAGATCTCAGCTCCGTAGAACCCATCCTGGTAGACGACCCTGGAAATGAGGCAGAGGCATCAGAGCCCGGCAAAGTGCCCCTGGACGAGCGGAGTGGGTGAGGGCAGTGGATGGGGCACAGCTGACTGGCAAGGAGTGGCTGTCCAGCCCACCAAAGGCACATCTGGGCTGGGATTCTGAGTGGGGACTTGGGGACACGCATAGGGCACAGCCAAGGGCAGGGCATGCCAGAGGAGGATCCCAAGGTAGGATCCCTGCTGGAGCAGCCAAGCAGCCAGAGATAGCCACAGCTGTGTCTGTGACCAACGCCGTCACAGCTGCACGTGCTCGGAGAGAGTTTCCACTAAGCCAACCATCCTGGCTGGAATAACGTCCTGTGCCTCGGTGTACAGGAGGCTGGTGCGTGTGTGGGTCACCCCGAGGGCAGCAGAGTGGGGCTGGGACAGAGCCTATGGCCAGGCAGGTGCTGCAGGAGCCGCAGCCCGTTCCTGGTGTGCGAGAGCCCCGCGATGGCAGTGCAGAGCCGGGGCAGCACACGCCCCCCGCCCCAGCAGCCCCCCGGGGGTACTCACGCGCCGTAGGTGGGGATGGGCGGCGGCGGCGGCGCGGCACGGAAGGTGTTGTAGACGGCGCGTCCTCGGCCCCGTAGGTGTGCCCCTCGGTAGGCCACGGCCGTTCCCGTGGCGGGGTACGGGAACCCCGTTACTGCAGGAGGCAGGGGACACCTGTGGGCTTTCCACGGCAGGGCCACACAGCCCCACGGGGCAGCTGTGGCAGAGCCCACCCCTGTACCCTCAGCCTGGCAGGGACATGGCCCCGTGGGGGTGCTGGGAAGGGGATAGGATAGGGGGAACTGTCCAGGCAGGTGTGAAGGACAGAGAGAGGGGCTGTGGGCTGCTCACTGCACAGAGCAATGGCAGACACAGCAAAGAGCTGACGTTTGGGGGGAACCCACAGCAGGTACTGCTGCAACCCGACATTACCTGCGTAGAATTCAGGGCCGTAGACTGCTCCCACCACTGGGTTCAGCTTCCAGCCTGTGGGCAGGGAGAGCTGGTGAGGACAGGGCACTCTCCATGCTGCTCTGAGGGGCAATGGCCCCATCCCCAGGCAGGAGGAGGACATGGGGGGCTGCACTCCTGCACTGGGCAGGAGTGTGGAGGGCATTCACTGCCAGAGCACCATGGCAGCCAGACAGCGCCGGTGTCCGGAGGTGCCCCTGCCTGCTGCAGCCCCTGCTCTCTGGACTCTGGCTCTTACCATTGGTGTAGGGGTTGGCGACCTTCTTGTTGGTCATGACACGGGCCGTGGCGTTGTTCACCTGGAGAGAGAGGGACGGGGGCTCAGTGCCTGAGTGGAGCTGGTGAGGCTGCGGTGCAGGGCCCGCCCGGCTGCGCTCAGCCCGTGGTGCTGCTGCTTCGGATGCCGGAGCAAAGGATGCTGACTGCACCAGAGACACGAGACATGTCTCTGCCTGCAGCACCCTGCTGTATGCAGACCTGCCTGTGCCTCCAGCCAGCCCAGGCCTCCGTGCTCCAGCTGTGAGCGTGGCTCAGCCTGGGGCTGCTGCCCCAAAACTGCGGTGCCATGCTCAGGCTGAGCCCCCACATGCTGCCTGATTTTGTTGGATGATGTTTTCCTTGTCACAGGGTATTGTTGTGCCCTGCCAGGCTCCCTTTCTGCCGTCAGCACTGCTGGGGACATTTTGTCCCACTCCCTCTGCCATGTGCCACCCTGCTTCCCACCACTGGCCAGCCACCAGCAAGGAGCTGCTGGCAAACGGGCAGAGCCTGATCCCTGTGCTAAGCCTGGAGAAATCAAAGTCTCCAGGGCTGGGCAGCTGTTGGCAACGCAGGTGTGGAGCTGCAGGTGGATCATCCCTCCCAGCACATAGCAGGGGGGATGGCATGCGGGGCAGAGCCCCAAAGCAGAGCCTGGGGTGGCTGCTGTGGGCACTGCCAGACATGTCTGTCCCAGGCAGAATGCAGCCCCAGCTGACACCCAGCTCTCTGTGCACCCGGGAGGTTTCTCTGGGCCAGACACTCCTTGTGCCAAGCGACGACCTCCCCGGCAGCCAGCACACATGCTCCCGTGCCACATTCAGGGACACATGCACACCCTGGGCACAGCTACCTCGGGCACCGGGACCCGGAGCTGCCCCCAAGCGTCCCAGAGCCCGGGCGGGGGACACGCACACGCAGGCATGGCATGGCACTAGCACACTTATCTGAGCACCTCAATCTTCCGGCCCTCTACGATGGTGCCATTCAGCTTCTCCCGTGCCCGGTCGGCATCTGTGCTAGTTTCAAAAGTTACAAACCCAAAACCCTGTGAGCAGAGGAGAAAAGGAGAAAGAAAGAGACAGAGAGAGACAGAGAGAGGGTGTGGGGACAGAGAGAGAGAGGGGGTGAATCAGGAGAGCTGGCGCAGGAGGTGAGGCTGCCACAGTGCAGAGATGAAGAGCCCAGACTGGGGTCCCCGCAGGGGCCGGGGGTCCCGGCCGAGGCCCCAGAATCGCCCATGAGCTGGGAGAAGAGTCTGGGAGAGGGGCACAGAAAGCAGGGAAGATACAACAGAGACATCCAGACACAGAGGGACACGAGCTGCCCGTGGTGGGACAGAGCGAGCCCTCTCCTCCCTCCAGTGCCGGGTGCAGGGACCCGCACGACCTCCCCCGTTGGCACCGGGGCTCCCCTGACGGGGCACTGCATGCCAGGGTCCCTCGGGACAGGAGAGGAGGGGAGAGCAGGTTACAGCACTGCTGGGCAACCAGGCTCCACTGACACCCTCCCCGGGACTCGCTGTATGGTGCTGGCCATGGGCATCACCCACCTTGGAGCCCCGCTCATTGAAAATGATCTCCACGTCCAGAATTTTCCCGAATTGCTGCAAGTGCAGAGAACAGAGGGGTGAGTGCCTGCAAAGCCCCTGGGCCTGCACCCAGAGCTGCTGGCATGGGGCTCTGTGCCAGGGATGAGTCCCCTGCCCAAGGGTCATGCAGGGGAAAACCCTTGTCCCTCCCATGGCTCCCACTCTGACAGGACTTGGGGTGTGTCATCCAAAATTTCATTAGCTGGCACTGCTCTGAGTCCTAATGAGGGCTGGGAAGGGGACAGCGGAGGGAGACAAGGGCTCTGTGTCACTCCCCACTCCACATGCAGGAGCTGGGCAGGATAGGCCCTTGGGAAGTGACAATACCAAGGTCCCGATGGTGCCCACAGGGCAGCACTGAGCAGGGAGCAGGGCTGGATGGCTGGATGGAGCTGTACTCACCCCAAACATTTGCCGCAGGTCAGGGTCCCGGAATCGAAAGGGAATGTTGGAGACGTGTAATCGCTTGGGCTGCTGCTTGTCTGTGTTGTCTGAGGAGTGTAGCTGCTGGCTGTCTGTCTGTGCCGCCTCGTCTGTCTGCTGTGGGAGGCGCGGCTGCCATCAGCCCCCGGCCATGCCAGCCCTGTGTCCCCCATGGGAATGTCCCCCTGCCCTGCACTTGGCCTTGCCTGCCCCAGGGATACCCTGGACTACACTCTCTGGTCCCCAGGTTCTGGGAGGTACCCCACGGGTGTCCCTCCCTCCTGGTGATCCAGGGGGATGATGGTGGGGCTATGGGGATGCTCAGGGTGGGGGTCCAGACGCTGCACTGGGGACCATGTGGAAGGACTGGAAAGTGCTGAGCTCAGCAGGTTTCTGTGCTGCATTCCAGCCCTGTAATTGCCACGATCTTGTAGAGCAGAGCCAAGCAAGTGGATTACGAGTGATGAGAAATGATGGGGGGCTGCAAGGGGGAGCGATGGCAGGAACACCCAGCCTGGTGCCCTGTGGGATTTTGGCCAGGCAGCACCACTGCCCCAGGACCCTCCTGGCAGCCCTGGCACCACCCTGGATCCCCACAGCAGGACTGCCCCAGCACCCCCCCAGTGTCTCTGTGAGCCCACCCAGAGCCCCGAGGCACTGCCTTACCGGTACCGTCTGTGTCCCTGCTATGGACTGTGTGCTGGCATCGGTGCCCGGCTGCTCGGCGTGGCTCTGTGCTGGTGTGTAGAGGGTCATGGCGTGCTCCGGTACCGTGCTCTGCCCCGAGTAGTCCTGCGTGGGGTGGGGGTGCGGCGGGGCGTACTCTGCGGGGATCCCGTTCTGGGGGGGCGGGGGGTACTGGGCTGGGGGGTAGGGCTGAGCCATCGCGTCCGGCGGAGCCGTGGCGTCCTGGTTACCCTGCCAAGAGAGCGGCACCAGCCCCCTTAGCCGCTGGCACACCGGGGCTGCCACGTTCCCCGGGATGAGGGTTCTGATCTCCACAGCCAGACCCAGCCCCACCCAGCCCACTGCACGCCAGCCTTTGGTGTCTCCCTCAAACCCTGGGCTGTCTCTGTGCTGTGGTGGCGGCTTTGGGGTCACGTTGCCAGCAGCTGAGCCCCATCCTCTCCCACTCCTATGCCCTGCCTGCCCAGTGTGCTGGGGCTTGGGTAGGAGGACAGAGGCCTCCATGGAGGGTTTAACTCCTGAAGCTTGCATATCCCTCTCCTTGGGAAGGGAGACCTGGTCAGGCACCATTTTGGAGCCCAGCACAGGGCAAAACAGAGCCCGGGCAGCAGCATCATGCACAACACCGGCGCTGGCTGGGCAGGCTGAGAGGGGCGTCAGGGAGGGATGCTGATGGCTCCTTGGCAAACACCAGACAGGGATCAATTAACTGCTAAATATTTGATGAAGTCCTTTGCTCTAACACAGCTGGCTTGGCCGCCTTGGTCAAATGGGGTGAGTTGCACCCATGCCAAGAGCCAAGGGCTGCTGGGGTTTGTGTGGGGCCGGGAGTGCAGTGTGGGGCTCCCAGGCTGCGCCTGCTCTGCACACCCACCCACCCGCCTACTGTCCATCTTCACAGCCCAGCACACACCCGTGGCCCGTCCCTGCTCGCACATGTGTGAGCTGCTGGCACAGCTGCAGCCCCCAGGGGCACTCCCTGGGCCGCACGGGGCAGCGCCCGCAGCCCCTTGGATGCTTTACAGCGTGCTGCAGCAGCCTCTGGCCTGTGAAATCCATCTGTGGCTCAGCCCGCAGAGACAAGCTCCTTAATTGTGTGTGTCGCCGATTTCTGTCGCGGAGGGATGGTGGGGGTGGCAGGGGGGGTGCGCTGGCAGCTGCCATCCCCAGCCCGCAGGGCTGTCGCGCCTGTGAGGGTGGCAGCAGAGCCGCACCGGGGACACACGGAAACCCAGCGGGAATAGCCCCGCTGCAGATCTGCAAGTCATCGGCAGCACCAGCAGCGCCTGCCCGCGCTGACTCAGCTGCTCAGGGACGCGCCAGCCTGGTGCACCTGCCTGTGTGGGCCGGGGCTGTCACGCTGCAGGAGCCGAGCCCATCGACGGCCCTGCCCCGGGACGGGCAGCCGGGAACTGCCCACGCCACTCCTGCCCACACCCCAGGTGCTAATTCCACCTGGCAGGGCTCCATCCCGCGCTCGCCTGGGTCTCGGCACCCAGCTCTTCTCCAGGGAGCAGGCAGACACCCACAGTCACCCTGGTCATTCTCACAGTGCCTGCCTGCACCCCCAGTGCCCTGTGCCCGTCCCTCCCTGCCTGCATGTGCAGAACCAGGAGCAGCCCACATCCCTCCTGCCTGCTCTGCACCGGACAGTGACATCCTTGCTGTCACTACAGCCAGGACCAGCCACCCACACCCAGGAACCAGCAGGCAGACAGAACGCAGGGACTGTCCCCGCCTGCCCCGGCCCCTCAGCCTGCCCCAACAGCCACGTTCGTGTCAGTTAGCAGTCAGGGCTCTGGCAGTGCCTGGCAGCCCAGGCATTATTTCATTGGGACCATTGGGTTCCCCTGGTTGCTGCTCATGGCGCTGGAGCTGCTGCAGACACAGATCCACGGCTTCCAGCGCCTCCCATCCACTCCCAGAGCCTGGCCACCCCCACTGGGGACAGAGCTCGATCAGGGCTGCTGCGGGTGAGGGTCCCGTGGGGAAGAGAATGCTGGCAGGTTTGGTGGTGTGGCTGGCACCACGCTACTCAGTTCCACACCCCATGCTGCCCGCACCACTGGAACAGCCCCGTTCCTGGGCAGCCCCATGCAGTGAGAGTCCCTCTGTTCCTCCCAGGAGGGAGCTGGAGCCCCTTCTGGGGAGTCCCCCTGCACTGAGCACCCAGAGGTGCCTGGAGACCCACCTCTACAGCCCATGAGAAGCACCCTGGGTGCTCCCAGCCTGGGGTGCCTGGCCGTGCAGGGAGCCCATGTCACAGTGCTGGCCTGTGGGTGCCAGGGACGGGGGCCCTGACAGACACCCCTTGCTCTGCCAGCACCCATCCCTCCTGGGGCGTGGGGACGCTCCCACACGGTGCTTTCGACACTTGCAGTGGAAGAAATTCTGATCCTTAACAGCCCTTGGCCTCATTTAAAATGAGACAGACCAGTTCAGTGCCTGAGCCTGGAGCAAAGCTGGCAGCACAGGGGGCAGGAGCAGTACCCCGGCACCTCTGCTGCCCACCTGCTCGGGCAGGTACCAGCACAGGACTGTGGCACGACCCTGTGCTGAAACACCACGGCCCCAGGGATGGCAGAGGAGAGGCTGGGACAGGGAGCCCAAGTTCCCCAGCCTGGTTTCCCCTGTGCAGCGTCCCCCACACGGTGTCCTCTGCCCAGTGTCCCCTGCCGGGTGTCCCCTCTGTGCAGTGTCCTGCCCACGGCTCAGCCTCGCATCACCAGCCCTGAGCAGAGGCTGCCGCAGCAGGCAAGGGGTAGATATCATCTTTAGCTGATTAAATGTCCCTCATTAACGAGTTTCTTTAATTAATGAAGTTTTTTTTGTTTGCTCCACTTGCTTTCTCCCCCCACACTCTGCCTCCTCAGCACAATCCAAGCCATTTCCTTTCAAGTCATTTAGCGCGTGGGGCCGGTTCCTGCCGACACCGCATTTTGGTGATTGTGCCTGTCAGCTTGGGGCTGACGACGCCGTTTCCCACATTTGCTCCATTTGAAGAAAACAACGTGCCAGGAGCCCCCGGATGCAGAGGACAGGTCAGAGCCATCAGCCAAGTGCAGAACCTGCACTAACAACGAGGCAGCTGCCAGCCACGAGCCACCAGCACTTGCAAGGGGCCACCAAGGCTCGGCCGCCCTGCCAGGGTTGTGCCAGCGCAGTGTGATGGTGCCACACAGGAGTGCCCAGGGTTGTGGGCTGCTCACCAGCACCTGTCCCCTGCAGCCACCACAGCCACCATGGACATGCCAGTTTCCTCCAAGCCTCATGGCCTGACCTTGGCCTGACCCCAGGCCCATCTGTAACTCCCACCAGCCAACTCTGCCCACGGCTGTGCCCTACCTGCGCTACGTGGTGCTGATGGTGCAGGGGTGGCACAGCACAACACTGCCTGCTCATGGCCTGGCACTCCCTGGGGTCAGGGCATGGCACTGCCTATCATGGCCTGGCACTGCCTGGTCATGGCCTGGCACTGCCCGGGGTCAGGGCATGGCACTGCCCAGTCATGGCCTGGCACTGCCCTGTCATGGCCTGGCACTGCCTGCTCATGGCCTGGCACTGCCCGGGGTCAGGGCATGGCACTGCCCAGTCACGGCCTGGCACTGCCCTGTCATGGCCTGGCACTGCCCTGTCATAGCCTGGCACTGCCTGCTCATGGCCTGGCACTGCCCGGGGTCAGGGCATGGCACTGCCCAGTCATGGCCTGGCACTGCCCAGTTGCAGCTGACCCCACTTGGTCACAGCACTCTTAGGTCACTGCACAGGTACAGCTGGGTGAAGCCACATGTGGAGTGCTGGAGCAACTGGAGAGGGATGACAGTCCTGTCACTACACACCTCCCCACCCTGATAGCTGTCCCCACTGCCTGTGGCTGTCCTGTTCCTCCCACTGGGAACCAGACACCTGCTGCAGGGGGGAAAAGAGGGGTTCACAGCACCAGAGCAGCTGCAGAGCTCCCCCAGGTGCTCCTGCAAGCTGCAGAGCCTCAGTAAGCATATCCTGAAGGCAGGGCAGGTAAGGAGTGCAGGCAGGGCAGGGCAGGCAGAAAACACTTTGCTGTGACCTGGAATGGCTCCCGCCTGCTTGCTAATGCCAGGGCACACCCTTGTCACATCATGAGGGAGCCTGAGGCCACTGCTGAGCACAGGGAAGGGTGCTCAGCAATCCCAGCTGTCTCTTGTGGGGGACCCACAGTGCCCAGCAGCAGGAAACTGGGGCAAGCAGCAGCCAGGGAGACTGACTGCACCATCGGCCCTATGCCCACTGCCCTGGAGCAGGATGGTGTGGCACTGTGCTGAGCAGCAGAGACAGATTCAAGAAATGCCCCAGTGGAGCAGAAGGGTCCTGGCATGGCCCAAGGTAGCCCCCAGGCATCCTGGGCCCATGCAGGCATCACCGTGCCCAGCACCACTCCTCTGTGTGACAGATGCAACGTCCCCCCTTCGATCCGGCCGCTCGCTCATGCTAATGACTGTCAACATGGAACAGAGGCCATGAAGGGGAAGAAAATTACTCCCTGAAAAGGAATTGACTGATCCCTGCCATTTCTCACAAAACCACTGACCTGTAAATATTTCATTACCCCAAAAGCTGTGCCATCCATACAAAGCAGTGCCCAGCGCTGTGCAGGCACCGGCCGCAGAGCTCCCGGCTGCGGGGTCAGGGTGCCCCAGGAGGGACGAGCCCTGCCCACCCTGGGGATGCCAGGAGGGGGTGGTGGGTTCCTTACCCCCAAAGTGGGGCCACAGCGATCCCACAGAGAGCTGGGGGACACGATGGGGGTGGCCCCTGTGGAGGAAGCAGTGAAGGAGTGAGGAGCTGCAGGGACCAGAGGCAGCAGCTGCTGCACTGAATGTCTTCATCACTGAAGCGCAGGGAGGGGTGAGAGGTTGGTAATGGCATCTGCCAGGGATGCTGCAGTGGGAAAGGAGTGCTCCAGTGAGCAGGCAGGACCTGAGGGGGAGGAGAAGGAGGAGCAGCTGGGGGAAGCAGAGCAGCCTGTTGGCACGGGAAACACCATTTTTCTGGGCTGCCACACACTGTCCCGGCACTCTGCATCTCCCTATCCTGCTCTTGGCCTTGGCCCCAGCTGGGGTCCCGCTAACAGAGCCAGGGACGCTGCTGTCCCTCTGCCCGCGGCAGCCTGGGGAGGGCAGGCGGAACGGTGGCGGCCACATGACATCCAGGAGTGGGGACGAGACAAGAGGCTGGCCCGGGCACACACCAGCACGTGTGTCCCTGTCACCTCCGGCACGGGGCAGAAGGGGCCACGGTCCGGCCCCGGCTCCTGGCTCTGCCAGCTGGAAACTTCGGAGCTGAGGCTTCATGAAATATTCATGAAGTAAATGGTGCAATTTCATCTGCATTCAGCCAACTTCATGTATATTTCAGAGTATTATGAAATGATAATGTTGTGTAACCAAGGCGAGATGGGGGTGCTTGGGGGGGCTCCCGGCCACCCCCGCCTGCACGGCCGCCAGCTCCCAGCTCGCCGCGTACCGGAGCCACTGCACCGGGAGGGACTGACGGCTGCGTCACCGCCGGGGACACGGCAGGATCAGGAGCGGGTGGGAGGAACAGAGCTCCGGGATGCACAGCCCTCTGGCTCCCTCCTGAACACAGCCCGACACCGCCAGTGGGGCCCGGGCTCAGCCACGGCGGCTCCTGGAAGTGCCAGCAGTGCCGGGGCACACCTGTAGGAGTCCTTGGTGGCATCCCTGGCACGGCTCTGCCTCCAGGCACACCGGAGCCAGTCAGACCTGGTGTGGGCAGTGTGGGCTGGGATTCCCAGCAGTGTTTGGTCCCCAGCGGCCACCAAAAGGTTCTGACAGGTGGCACACAGGTACAAGCTAGGCTGCAGAGCCCAGGGATGGGCTGGAAGCAACCTGAGTCCTCATCAGCATCCCCCTGAGCTCTGCAGGCACCAGTGTCAGATGCAGATGCCCATAGATCACATGGCTCAGTGGGGAGCAGTCTGCTGCTCGGGGGGCAGCTGCTGTGTTCCCCCTGCTGGAAAGGGCTCTGGAACCCTCACGTGGAGCTGCCAGAGCCCAGCTGCATGCAGACAGCTCCAGACACGGCGAGCAGTGGGATCAATGGCCATGTCCACTGGCCTCGTGCTTCCCAGGAGCCCCACACCAGCTGCACTGCCATCCCCACATCCCCACAGCTCACAGGGTTCCAGGAACCCAGCTGAACCCTGGCTCCTGCACCTGCAGAGCCCCTCACAGCCCAGAGGCCACCCACAGACCCTGTCACTGTCACACCACTGTGGCCATGCTGGGGCTCTGCACAGCTGCATGTGGCACTTGCTCGCCCAGACAGCGTGGGCACTCGTGGCACACGGACCCATGTGTGTGCCCGGACAGTGCTTGCACACAGCCCTCTCTAATAGGCAGCCAGGAGCATAATTTTTCCTCTAATTACATATTCAGCACTTCTGAGAAAATGAGATTTTGGTAATTCAATTGGACTGAGAAGCAGCGCTATAATAAAATGAAATTTGTAACAATCGTGCAGTTAAATTAGTTAAATGGAGAGGAAGGAGCTGTGGAAAATTGACCCCTCGATCTCCTAAAGACTAATCAGACATTTGAACCGGGTTGTGCTAACAAAGCCCCCGGGGTGTGCGGCACAGGGTGAGGGGAAACCAGAGATGCCACCAGAGAAGAGCTGGAAAGCACCTGGTGGTGTCACAGAGGGGATGTCCCTGCCCCGTCCTGGGGTGGGGTGGCTTTGGCACGGAGTGTGCCAGGTATGGTGCCCTCTGTGGCACTGCCCACTGCCAGTGGGCATCCTGGCTATGGCTGATACCACAGAGGCCACTGTCTGCACGGGCTGCTGAATACACACCCCATCCTTGCTGGGAGCACAGAGGGTAGCAGAGGGTCCCCTTCTGCCCGCAGGGACCAGAGGGACATGGGCACACGTGCCTGGCAGTGTGACCAGTCCTGAGTGGGGACAGGCACCAGGACAGGGATGGCACACAGTGCCAGGCTGCTGGGGAGAGAGGCATCCCGTGGGCTGGAGGGGTCTGTGGCAGGTACAACGTAATTATCCTCAATATTTATCTTGTTGTTCGTCTTTTCTATTTTTTTTCTTGTAAAAGAAAAGGAGAAAAAGACGAGTTTCTCATTTGCAAGTTAATTAGTCTAATTACCTCTAATTAAGGACTCCCCACACAATGCAGATCACAAATAAGCTGCCACTGTCGCCTGCTCCCACTCTGCTCTCCCCAGTTTTGATTTTCCACAGGAGCTGCTTGAAGGCTGTGGTGAGAGCCTGGGTGTGGATCCTGGCTGGGCTTGTATGGAATGTGGGAACAGCAGCCACCCCTGGCAGGCAGTGCCCAGAGCACTGTGGTGGCCACCACAAATGCTTCACCTGCTGGGATGCTCCAGGGATTGAGGGGGCACACCTGCTCCTCCTGGCCCCTGGAACGCCAGGGGAGGTGGTGCAGGTTAAAGCCCTGCCAGGGCTGCCCATGAGCAGTGTGAACCCTGCAGCAGCTCACAGCTCCCAGCCCACAGCTCCCAGCCCACAGCTCCCAGCCTGCAGCTCCCAGCCTGCTCCATGGCACTGTCACTGTGTCAGCAGCCACAGCATGGCCAGGATTGCACAGCCCCTGACCACACACTGCTAGGCTCACACCAGCGCTGGAAGATCCAGCTCCTTCCTTGGACATTTAGTTCTCCTGTGCCCAGGCACCCTTCCCAACCTTCCCAACACTGGCACAGCTCCCCACACCCTCCCAGCACCCAGCCCCACACCTGCCTACAAAAACCAGCTGCACTTAAGTGACTGAGGCCCTTCCTGGAGGGGCTACAGTGCCCTGTGGTGCCCCTGGCTCCTCCATGGAAGCCCCCACTACCCCACAGACACAGTGCCCCCACACAGGAGCTCCATCCCTGTGGGGAGAGCACCCAGGCAGCTGAGGGACCCTGTAGCTCCTGGATGTGCCTGGGATCCCCAGTTGCAGTGCCCAGCACCCTCCCCAGCCCTGGCTGCAGGTGGTGGAGCTGGCCTGGCCTGGGGGCTGCACAGGAAAGCCATGTTTCAAAAGCATTTTCCTGTTTGGATGCTGGCCCCTGAGCAGGGGCAGCCCCAGGGCCAGGGGTGGTGGAGCTGGTGGGGGTGGCCTACACCCGCTCTCCTAATTAGCTTTTCTTCATTATACCCCCCCCTCCAACTGGATGTGATGCTTTAAAGAATGACAGATACTAAATCTAATTTAATCTACTCATTCACCCATCACTATAGCATAAAAATAGGAATATACCTATAAAAAGAGCATTGCCAGGCAGTGTGGGCCAAAATCACGGCTATTGTGGGAAAAGCAGCTTTGCAAAGCTAAAATTAATGTCAGTGTTTTCAATATAAAGGAACCCAAAGCAGAAAACATGTTTTGGGGGCTTGAAGGGCTGTCCTCAGTGAGCGGGGCAGCTGCCACAGCAGGGCCAGAGCCAGCAGCTCCCGTGGCTGCTCTCGCATCCGTGCGAGGCACGAGCAGGGGGAGAAACCCGGTTTGAAACGAACCCGCTGCTGCAACACGCGGCAACACCGCTCGGAATAGACCCGCTCCCTAAAAATATAACATGCTAAACTTGGCAGCAGCCCTTTTGGAAAGGAATTTTCCAAGCAGGATTTGCAGAGGCTGTTTCCCGGCGGGCCAGGCGCTGCTCAGCCAAATCTCCTGTGCCGTGGTGTGGCTGTGAGCACTGGGGATGTTCCCAGCCAGGAGCAGCTCAGCACTGCAGTGGGCTCCAGCACTCCTGGACACCCACCTGTGCTGGGGTCAAACCTGCAGGTGACTGGGGCTGCAGCAGGGCCGTGTCGGGGTAGAGCACTGATGCTGAGCCTCAGAGCCTGGGTCTGCTCTGGGTCAGCACCCAGCCTGGTCCTGCAGCCAGCACTTGCTCACTCACAACAACAGCAGAGATGTGCCTCAAGCAGTGACTGATTCCTCTGTTAACAAAATGAAGCCACCAAAGTGTCCTCCCATCCCCAGACCCTCACTGAGCAAGAGCCAAATGTCCCTGCCAAGCCCCCCCCAAAGGAGGCAGCGTTCCCACTGGCCCAGGCTGCTCTGCTGCAGACATGCACCCACCCTCCTGTGGCCCCTGCCCTGCAGAAGTCCTGCTCTTGGAGCACGGCAGTGCCAGGGGGAGTTTCTGGACACAGTGTGGCTGCACAACCCACAGTGCCATGGACCACAGCTCCTGTGGCCAGGCCAGGGTGGCCACATGGGGGGAGTGGAGCAGAGTGAGCTGAGAGGCACCCACAACACCTGGAAGAGTCACTGGCACTGCTGAGCCCTCCCTGGTGCTGGAATAACTCAAGTATTGCTGAGAGCTTCATTACTTGGTCATGCCTTCAAATCCCAACATAGCTGAAAACGCTGGGGCTGGGAGCTACGAAACATCAGCTGCATCCTCAGGAGCCAATCCTGCCACGGGCTCCTGGCAGGGAGAGCATTGTCTGAAGGGCAGTTACTGTGTGCAGACCCTGGCATGCCCCAGCTCTTGACCAGCAGACTCAGTCCTGGTCACTGGCTCAGGCACTATCATGGTACACCTCCTTACAAACCCATAAGGGTTTGGACAGGGACATGGAACCCAGGCGGTCAAAACCAAGTCCCCTCAGACTCCATGGCACAACCAACTCAGGGAGAGTCAGCTGAACCCTCTCAGGTGTCCCTGCTACACAAAGGTGAGCCAGGCCAGCTGGCCAGAGCCAGCTCTGGGGTGGGTACGTGCCCACAGGCAGAAGCAGCATTGCTCCCTGTGTGCTCCTAGGGTGCAGGCAGCACAGGTGGACAGTCTGAAATCCAGAGCAAATTCAGAGCTAAAGCAGGTGCCAGGCACACCTGCTGAGGGCCCATCAGCAGTGCATGCCCTGTGCCCCTGCCCCATGTGACGTCCCTCTCTCTGAACCCTTGTTGTCACATGCATGGGGAACACCTGTCCCCGGGTGCTGGGTGCAGAACCTCAGCACAGGATAAACCCCAGGAAGGGGACAGAGATTTTCACCTCCATCGTGCTCATCAGCCGGGTGAAAATCCAAATCCAAATCCTGTAATAAAACCCTCCTCCTGGCTTGCAAGTCCAGAGCTGCTGCCAAGGAGCAGGAGGCTTCTGGGAGAGCAGGGAGGAAGAGATGCAGAACACAACGGTCAAATCAAACCAGGCAGGGTGATGGGGGAACTGGGAGTTGCCAGGTGCAGAGCTGCACACCCAGGAAAAGTTTCTGCTTCCCAGGGACCCGCAGCTCCGCTTTGCCCAGCCCTGCAGGCACTGGGAGCACCCGTCTGGCCATGCTGTCACCCTCCTTGCTGCCAGACCCAGGCCAAGCCACGCAGAGTGCCCCGCAGGGCAGGAGAGCAGCACAGCTGAGCCTTTCGTGTGGCCAGGGACAGGGGGATCCCAGCTGAAGAGGGACATCTCCCATGCTGCAGGAGAGGCTGCGGGCCTTGCGCTGGCTGCCAGTCCAAAGCATCCATGTGCTCCCTTCACAGGGACAGAAACCGCCCCCTGCACGGGCGGGGGTTCAGGGACAGTTTTTGCTCAGGGTCAGATGTGCAGCAGCCACAGGGACCTCAGCGCAGCTTTGGGAAGACAGGAGCGAGATCCAGCGCAGCCCCGGCCCCAGCAGGAGGAGGATGCCGTAAATCGCCGCAGCCCCCGAGCCCCGTGCCCGCACCCGGGGAACCGGCACCGGCTTCCCCAGCACGCTGCCAGTGCCGGAGAGACTGACCCAGCCCCACCATCCCCACACCACTGGCCACGCTCTGGCCACGACCCCGCTCGGACATCGGCCACGGATGCCCCAAGGGACCAAACCCTCCACAGCCTTTCGCGCTGGAGGGTTGGCACCTGCCTGCCCATCCTCGCCGCTGGGTGAACCGCGCCGGCCACGCCAAGTGCAGGGAGGATGCCATGAATTTTTAAACTCCTGAAAGCACAAATGGAGTGGTTTGCCTGGTTGGGAGACGGGATTTCCGATGCAGCACAGAGACATTTGAAGAAGATGCCGCCTCTCCCAAGCTGCGCTTCCCCTGGGACGATGGGCCCGGAAACCCGGCACTCAGGGTCCGGCACAGGAACCAGGGCAGCGCTGTGGGACAGCAAAACCTTGGCCCAGGTGAAGGACCAAACCGACGGCCTCAGCACCCTCTGACCAGGCCGCCCAAGCCTGGCGCCACGTCCCCCTGTCCCTCCGCAGCCCCTCCTGTGACAGCGGGACAAACCGTGCACGCCTGACCTGTGCGAGCGGGACACGCACCGCGTGAGCACACACGCACACATACGTGCACACACACGTGTGCACGCAGCAGCTCATCACCTTCCCTTCTCTCTGGAGGCTGCTCGGGCCACGCAGGAGTCTCGTTCCTTCATCCCAGCATCCATCATCGGCGAGCGGCAGCAGCACCGAGGCGGGGAAGCGCTGGAGCCGCGCCGGCGGCTCTGCCTGCCGCACTGCCCGCGCCTCTGCCCTGGCCGTGCTCCCGCCACCACGGCGGGGGAACCAGAGAAACCCCAAAAGCTGCAGCCAAGCACCCGAGCCGCCCCAGCGGCACAACTCCGACTGCCGTGGGGCCGGAGTGCGGAGGCTGGCGGGAAGCTGTCCAGCTCTTACCCTCTGCCGAGAGGGAACCAGCCAGAAACACGTGCGAACCGGAAAGCAAAAAAAAATCCCCCGGAGAGGGTGGCTTACCTGTTGGAGGTAGAGGAAGGCTGGAGGACAGGGGAGAGAGTGAGGAAGCATGCCTGAGTTGGAGACAAGGAGGCAGCCCGAGTTAGCCATGGAGCACAGCATGTGTCGACAGGTAGCCGTGGAGCTGTTCGCGGGTCCGTCCTCTTCCGCACACTGCTATCCACCGCTATCCTCGTCTTCCCGGCTGGCCCCTCGGGCTCTCCCCTCCTCGCCGTCCCTCCCGACCCCTCGGCGCTAGTTAGGAGGGTTCATCTGCGGCAGGCCGGCCGCGCCGCCGCCGGAGCAGCGCTTGGCTCTTCACTTCGGGGCCATTAGACACTGGCACTGAGCGCACGGTCTGCAAAGGGTGTGCGTGAGCCAGAGCGGAGCGGGAGAGAAAGGAAGGGGAGGAGGAAGGAGAGAGGGCTCGGGAGCGAAATAAAAGGGGTGGGAGTTGGAGGAGGAGGGGGAGTCCCCTGTGCATTCAGACATCAAACAGAGCTCTGTATAAAATGAAGAGAATCCGTAATGACATGAGAACAGCTGATCCCGCACTTAACCCCTCCACCGCCGCCGCTTTGCAGATGGCTTCCCCGCCGCCCTCGCCACCCCGGCCGCACGCTGGGGAAGCAGCCGGGCAGGATGGGGCCGAGCGGGCAGAGCCGTGTCCCTTCCCGGCGCTGGCTCCCAGGGGAGGAAGGGTCTTACCGGGAGCTCGGGTGGCGCAGCACGGGTGCCGAGCAGGGGCGGTGGCAGGGCTCCGCGGGACTCCCCCATGCACACACCGCCGCACACGTGCACACCGCCACGCTCTCGCTGCGAGACGCCGCCGCTGCCGGCCCGCGGGAGCCATGCAGCAGCCCCAGCTCCGCCTCCCCGGAGCCACCGGCCCGCTCGGCCCCGCTCGGCCCCGCACGGCCCCGCACGGCCCCGCAGCCGCGGGCCTGCGCCGCCCGGGCAGGGCAGGGCCGGCGTTCCCTGCCGGAGCAACCGCAGCCTCACCGCTGCCCGCACGGCCCGGCCACCACCGCTCAACCCTGGCAAGGTGTGGGAGCCCCAGGCAGGGACCTGTGAGCCCCCACCCACCTGCCAGTCCCACAGGCATGGAGGGCTGTGGGGATCCCTGCACCTTGGGGTGACAGGAGGGGCCCTGCCCACTGGCACCGCGTTCCCTGCGCTCCCCAGAGCGATGGGGACCCTCTGCCCCAAGAACCACCCCCGACGGGCAGAGGTCAGCCCTGGCAGAGCTCGAGAGGTGCTTTGGCGTTTCCAAGGGGCCCGCGATGCTGCCAGCAGCCCTGACGCATCCACACCACACTCGCCGCTGTCACAGCTGCCATGGCAATAGCCGATGTGCCAGTGCCCGCCAGGGACAGCGCCTGTGCTCGCTCGGGTCCCGTCCCACCTCGCACTTCCACCCACCAGCCCTGCGCTGCCGCGGGGTCCCTCCCCGGTGCCCCACAGCTCGGCTCAGCACCGTACCCAGCTCCGGAGCCACGGCAGTGCCAGGCTGCCAGGGTGGCATTGTGCTGGGGCATGTAGGAAACGAAACCCGGGCTCGGCTCGGTTTCCATCTTGGCCAAATGTGATGCACAAAGGCAGGGCTGTGCCAGCAGCTGCTGATGCTCCGTCTCTGCTGGAGCCTCCAGCACACGACCAGCCGTTTGGAGCTGGGATTTTCCACAGTATCCCCAGGCAGAGTGACATGCTGCAGTGTCCTGGTACACTCGCAGCAGTTACTGCTTCTGCTGCAGACACTCCAGAGCAGCAGTGTGTGGCACGGCTGGCCCAGAGCCACAGGGAAAACCTGCTGCAAACGGCTCT
>WQNJ02000429.1:0-105294 GCA_016584745.2 Phylloscopus trochilus trochilus | reverse complement strand
TCCCTATGTCCCTGTGTCCTGTGTCCCCTGTGTCCCCATGTCCCTATATCCCCCATGTCCCCATGCCCCCATGTCCCCATGTCCCTATGTCCCTACGTCCCTGTGTCCTATGTCCCCATGTCCCTGTGATGTCCCCATGTCCCTATGTCCCTATGTCCCTATGTCCCCATGTCCCTGTGTCCTGTGTCCCCATATCCCTGTGATGTCCCCATGTCCCTGTGATGTCCCCATGTCCCTATGTCCCTATGTCCCAATGTCCCTGTGTCCTGTGTCCCCATATCCCCCCTGTCCCTGTGATGTCCCCATGTCCCTGTGATGTCCCCCTGCCCCTGTGTCCCCATGTCCCCCATATCCCCCCTGTCCCTGTGATGTCCCCCTGTCCCTGCTGGCTCCCAGCACCACCCCAGGTCCCCTCCACACCCTCACGGGGACCCCCAGAGCAGGGAACTCAGCTGCCGGGGAGGGGCTCATCCCTTCCTGGCATCTCCTCGGGACAGAGGAGCTGCCCCCAGACCCCACCCCGGGGTCCCTGGGTGGGCACAACCCCCGGGGGCGGCGGGGAGGGGGCTGCAGGTGCTGCTGCCACTCGCCTTGGCTGGGATGTACTGCAGGATTTTATCCGTGCTCGTGTCTCTCTCCTGGGCCCCGTCCATCCCGAAGAAGCTGGGCAGCTTTTTCTTGCCATTTTGTCTACGGAGAGAAGAGAGAGAAGAAAATAAAAAACCACAAACCCCCCCAAAAAAACTCAGAACACAGAGCCAGGCTGAGGCAGGGCGAATCCTGCCCAGAAAGAAGGAAGCCAGGACACGGAGCAAGGCATTTGTCACGGGCTCTCGAGTCATCCCCAGGGCTGACAAAGCCTGGGAGAGCTGGGATGGGCGTTTGCTGCGCTCCTCGGGGTTTCTCTGCCTCCCTGCAGCTCTTGGCTGGGCCAGCTCGGCTCATCTGTGCCCCCAGCCTAGCCCCGGGGGTCTGGGTGTTCCCCGGCAGAGAACAGAGATCAAACCCAGCCCCGGGATCCCCCCTCTGTGACCCCAAATTCCCTGAGGGATCCCCTCTGATTTACCTCAAACACCCCAAGGGATCCCCTCTGATTTACCCCAAACTCCCTGAGGGATCCCCTCTCTTTTACCCCAAATTCCCAAATGGATCCCCTCTCTTTTACCCCAAATTCTCTGAAAGATCCCCTCTCTTTCACCCCAAACTCCCTGAGGCATCCCCTCTCTTTCACCCCAAATACCTGAGGGATCCCCTCTCTTTCACCCCAAACACCTCATGGGATCCCCTCTCTTTCACCCCAAACACTCCAGGGACCCTCTCTTTCACCCCAAATTCCCAAATGGATCCCCTCTCTTTCACCCCAAACACCTCATGGGATCCCCTCTCTTTCACCCCAAATTCCCTGAGGGATCCCCTCTCTTTTACCCCAAACTCCCAAATGGATCCCCCCTCTTTTACCCCAAACACCCCGAGGGATCCCCTCTCTTTCACCCCAAACACCTCATGGGATCCCCTCTCTTTTACACCAAACACCCAAATGGATCCCCTCTCTTTCACTCCAAACACCCCAGGGATCCCCTCTCTTTCACCCCAAATTCCCTGAGGGACCCACTCTTTTACCCCAAACTCCCCAGGGATCCCCTCTCTTTTACCCCAAATTCTCAAATGAATCCCCTCTCTTTCACCCCAAATTCCCTGAATGATCCCCTCTCTTTTACCCCAAACACCTCATGGGATCCCCTCTCTTTCACCCCAAACACTCCAAGGGATCCCCTCTCTTTTACCCCAAACTCCCTGAGGGATCCCCTCTCTTTCACCCCAAATTCCCTGAGGGATCCCCTCTCTTTTACCCCAAATTCCCTGAGGGATCCCCTCTCTTTCACCCCAAACTCCCAAATGGATCCCCTCTCTTTCACCCCAAATTCCCCACGGGAATTCTCCTTCACCCCTCAGCAACTCCTCAGCCTCCTACAGCTTTGCTCCGGATTTTTGGCAGCACAGGGCACCAAGGGTGGGACAACTCAGGGTCTCCTTTGAACCAGAACCCGCTCAGCCTGGCAGAGTTTAAGGTTTTGGGGTTTTTTTATTTTGGCACAGCCCTGACACCGAACCCAGCACGGGCAGGGCTGGCAGGGTCAGGAGGGATCACCTCCCTCCCCTGCAGAGCTCTCCTGGGATTCCCTGGGAGCAGTTTTGGGATTTTGGGGACAGCTGCCACCCCAGCCCAGCGCCCCAAACCCCCCCCCGGGGATTCTCTGCTGCTCCTCCTTTGGGGTTCCCAAACACCGATCCTACAACGGAGTGCTGGGATTTGGGGCTTCCTCCCAAAAATGGGAATGCAGCACAGCTCGGGATAAAACCGCTCGGGATAAAACCGCGGGAGTGTCAGGTGTTCCCGCCCGGGGAGGGGAGGGGGGAGCTTAATTATCCAAACAAAAATTAACTCCGCGCTTCTCCCCAGGGATGAGGAGAGTTCCATCCCAGGCACTTGGGGCCGGTCTGGCAGCGCCCAGCACCCCAAAAACCACCGGGAAATAGGGAATCCCGGCTGGGAAATGGGAAATGCCCACCGGGAAATGGGAAATCCTGGCTGGGAAATGGGAAATGCCCACCGGGAAATGGGAAATGCCGGCTGGGAAATGGGAAATCCTGGCTGAGAAATGGGAAATCCCAGCTGGAAAATGGGAAATGCCCACCGGGAAATGGGAAATGCCCACCGGGAAATGGGAAATCCCGGCTGGAAAATGGGAAATGCCCACCGGGAAATGGGAAATCCCGGCTGGGAAATGGGAAATCCCGGCTGGGAAATGGGAAATGCCCACCGGGAAATAAGAAACCTTCACCGGGAAATAGGAAATGCCCACCGGGAAATGGGAAATCCCGACCGGGAAATGGGAAATCCCGGCTGGGAAATAAGAAACCCTCCCCGGGAGATAGGAAATGTCCCCCCGGGAAATAGGATCCCGCAGGAAATGCAGCCCCGGCTCGATCCCACACCCCGGGGCCCCGGCGGGGGAAGGGGGTCACTCACTCCTTCTTCAGCGAGGGTTTCCTTCGGAAGGAGCTCCTGAAGCCGCCGGGAGCCGCCGGGACGCAGGCGATGTTCCCCATGCCGGCCGCGCCCCGCCCAGCCGGGAGCGAGCCGGGAGCGCGGCGGGAGCGCGGCGGGGCCGCCGGGGGATCGCTGGGGGGCCGCTGTGGGGCCGCTGTGGGGTCTCAGTAGGGTCGCTGTAAGATCTCAGCAGGAACGCTGTGGGATCGCTGTGGGATCGCTGTAGGATCTCAGCAGGGTCGCTCTGGGGTCGCTGTACGATCTCAGTAGGGTCGCTGTGGGATCGCTCTGGGATCGCTGTGGGGTCTCAGCAGGAACGCTGCGGGGTCTCAGTAGGGTCGCTATAGGATCTCAGCAGGGTCGCTGTGGGGTCTCAGCAGGGTCGCTGTGGGGTCTCTGTAGGGTCGCTGTGGGGTCTCAGTAGGGTCGTTCTGGGATCGCTCTGGGATCGCTGTGGGATCGCTGTAGGATCTCAGCAGGGTCGCTCTGAGATCGCTCTGGGATCGCTCTGGGGTCGCTCTGGGATCGCTCTGGGACCGCTGTGGGGTCTCAGCCGGCTCGCTCTGGGATCGCTGTGGGGTCTCAGCCGGCTCGCTCTGGGATCGCTGTAGGATCTCAGCAGGGTCGCTGTGGGATCGCTGTGGGATCGCTGTGGGGTCTCAGCCGGCTCGCTGTGGGATCGCTGCGGGGTCTCAGCCGGCTCGCTCCCGGCCGCCGCTCTCCGCCCGCCGGGACGCGAGTGGGTGTGGGCAGAGCCCGGAGCCCGGTCCTGCCCCGGTCCTGCCCCGGTCCTGCCCCTCGATCCCGCCCCGCGGGCTGGGAGGGGCCAGCCCGGTACCTGGGAACCTCGCCGGGAAGCGGGGCGGTACCGGGACACCGGCGGTACCGGGACACCGGGACACCGGCGGTACCGGCGATACCGAGACACCGGCGGCACCGCGACACCGGCAGTACCGAGACACCGGCGGTACCGGGACACCGGCGGTACCGGGACACCGGCGGCACCGGGACACCGGCGGTACCGGGACACCGGCGGCACCGGGACACTGGGACACCGGCGGTACCAGGACACCGGCGGCACCGGGACACCGGCGGTACCGAGACATCGGCGGCACCGGGACACCGGGACACCGGCGGTACCGGGACACCGGGACACCGGCAACACAGGGACACCGGCGGCACCGGGACACCGGCGGTACCGGGACACCGGGACACCGGGACACCGGGACACCGGGACACCGGCGGCACCGGGACACCGGGACACCGGCAACACCGGGACACCGGCGGTACCGGGACACCGGCGGCACCGAGACACCAGCGGTACCGGGACACCGGCAACACCGGGACACCGGCGGCACCGAGACACCGGCGGCACCGGGACACCGGCGGCACCGAGACACCGGCGGCACCGGGACACCGGCGGCACCGGGACACCGGCGGTACCGAGACACCGGCGGTACCGGGACACCGGCGGTACCGAGACACCGGCGGTACCGGGACACCGGCGGTACCGAGACACCGGCGGTACCGGGACACCGGGACACCGGCGGTACCGGGACACCGGCGGCACCGGGACACCGGGACACCGGCGGTACCGGGACACCGGCGGTACCGGGACATCGGCGGTACCGGGACACCGGCGGTACCGGGACACCGGCGGCACCGGGAAACCCATCCCGGGACGGGATCCCATGGAAAACCATCTCCCGAATGGAATTCGGCCGCCGCGCGGGCGGAGATAAGGATGGAGCCAGATTAAAGCGGTTTGAACATTAAAATCCCCGGGGTTCCGAAGGCGTCCCCATTCCCAGAGGGGTTAAAGATATATATATATATATATAAAATTTTAAAGGTATAAAAATGAAATTTAAAAGTGTAAAAATTAAATTTAGAGATATAAAAATTCAATTTGAAAGGATAAAAGTTGAATTTAAAGATATAAAAATTGAATTTAAAAGTATAAAAATTCAATTTAAAAGGATAAAAATTAAATTTAGACATATAAATATTAAATTCAGAGATGTAAAAATTCAATTTCAAAATATAAAAATTGAATTTAAAGATATAAAAACTGAATGTAAAGGTATAAAAATTAAATTTAAAATAATAAAAATTAATTTTAATGGTATAAAAATGAAATTTAAAAGTTTAAAAATTGAATTTAAAAATATAAAAATTAAATTTAAATGTATAAAAATTAAATTTAAATGTATAAAAATTAAATTTAAAAGTATAAAAATTAAATTTAATGGTATAAAAATTAAATTTAAAGGTATAAAAATTAAATTTAAATGTATAAAAATTAAATTTAGAGATATAAAAATTAAATTTAAAGGTATAAAAATTAAATTTAAATATATAAAAATTAAATTTAAAGGTATAAAAATTAAATGTAGAGATATAAAAATTAAATGGGCAGCACAAAAAAAAAAAAAAAAAAATCAAACCGGGGACCCTAATCAAAATCCAGTAACGGTGGGAACTGGATGAAGGCAGCCAAGAGCAAAAGGAGACGTGCGTGAGCAGCAAAAAGGAACATTTGTGGAAGAAATTGCTTTAAAAAGGGAAGCAGACTGGTGAGTCCTGACCGTGCTGCGGGTGCCTCACTGCGTGGAAATACACACAGCAAAAAAAAGGAGAAGTTAATTCCAAAGGTGAACGCCGACTCAGTATTTCTGTGCCGAAAATAAAAAAAAATAATAAAAAAAAATTAAAAAAAAAAAAAAAAGGAATTGCAGAACCCCTCCTCATTTTCGGGTGAGAAGGGAACACAAAACCTGAATGTTGTGGGTGAAAAAACCAGAGAATTCGGGTCAGGGAGTCTGAAGGGGCTGAGCACAAAGAGCTCGGGTCCTGCAGGAGCAGGGATCCCGCAATTGGGAATTTGCAATTAAGGAATTGCACAACGGGGCAGGGACAGCAGGGTGACGAAGCGTGGGTGACAAAGCCTGGGTGACAAAGCGTGGGTGACAAAGCAGCCCCGCTAATGACGGCTCCTTAGGTGGGCACGTTGTAAAAAGGGATAAAAATGGGTTCTGAGAATAAAGAACTCCTTTTGGGAGCATCAGCCTGCTGAAATCACGAGCCTGTGTCTTTCTTTCGTGTCCAACAGCGACATCTCATCCCATCCCATCCCATCCCATCCCATCCCATGGATCCCATCCCATCCCATGGATCCCATCCCATCCCATCCCATCCCATCCCATCCCATGGATCCCATCCCATCCCATCCCATGGATCCCATCCCATCCCATCCCATCCCATGGATCCCATCCCATCCCATCCCATGGATCCCATCCCATCCC
This sequence comes from Phylloscopus trochilus trochilus, assembly GCA_016584745.2. NCBI lineage: Eukaryota > Metazoa > Chordata > Aves > Passeriformes > Phylloscopidae > Phylloscopus > Phylloscopus trochilus. The sequence goes on along the minus strand of WQNJ02000429.1, from coordinate 98,937 downwards.
ATCCCATCCCACCCCACGGATCCCATCCCATCCCATCCCATCCCATCCCATGGATCCCATCCCATCCCATCCCATCCCATCCCATCCCATGGATCCCATCCCATGGATCCCATCCCATCCCATGGATCCCATCCCATCCCATCCCATGGATCCCACCCCATCCCATCCCATCCCATCCCAGTCACTGCCTGTCACGTTTGGGTTTTCTCAAGTTCTTTCCCAGGAATGAAAACTGCTAAACAAGGTCACACTTTCTAAACTCTCTCATTTTTCACGTTTCTCTCCCAAGGAGGGGCTTTGCTTGTTGACCCTTGGTGTGACCAATGGGTCAAAGGATCCCATCTCTTAGGTGGACACGTTGTAAAAAGGTATAAAAATAACTTCTGAAAATAAACCAGCCCCTTTTGGGAGCCTTGGTGTGACCAATGGGTCAAAGGATCCCACCTCTTAGGTGGGCAATGGTAAAAAAGTATAAAAACAGCTTCTGAGAATAAACCAGCCCCTTTTTGGGAGCATCAGCCTGCTGAAATCACCACTCCACGTCTCCTTCATTGTGTCCCACATCAGAGTCCAACCCCTGGCTCTGCCCAGACACCCCAACAACCCCACCCCGTCCCCGAGAGCTTTGTCCAAGCTGCTCCTGGAGCTCTGCTCAGTGCCCAGCACCCTCTGGAGGAAGAACTTTCCGCTGATCTCCATCCCAAACCCTTCCCCGGGCACACCCTGCAGCTCCCCCCGGCAGATGGGGACCCCTCCCCTGGCCTGGGAGCAGCCCCAGGAGGCAGCCAGGGAAGGGCAGAGCGAAAGGCGCTGGAGGCAGGGTCAGGTATCCAAGAAAACTTTTTTTTTTTATTTTTATTGTACACGTCGACTTCTATTGCTTGTGTCCCCCGTCCCCAGCCCCACGTAGTGCAAAAAAGTCAGAGAGAAACGGAGTTTCCACATAAATAAACTCGGGGTCGGGTTACAGAGGAAACCAAAGTGACAAGGCTTGGGACAGGGGGGGTCTGGAGGGGGTGGGAGGACCAGGGAGCTTCTCTGCCCCCAAACCAGGGCAGGAAACCCCCCCAGAGCCCGGAGCCCCCCTCCTCGGCTGGGAATTCAGACAAGGAACACCTCGGGTGAGATACCAGGGATTGGAACTGGTGGGGAAGCCACAGGGCTGGGGGGTTTGTTCTCCTCCCCTCAGCACGGGGTTTGCTACGCACAGACAGACAGACAGACACAGACACACGTCCCCTCTCCGAGCTCTGCTCCTCCTCCTCCTCCTCCTCCTCCTCCTCCTCCTCCTCCTCCTCCAGGGGACGCGCAGCACCAGGAGCAATCCCACCCCGGCTGCTGCCAGGGCAGGTGCTGACACCTCGTGTCCGCACAGTGTGGGTCAGGGTAGGGGGGGCTCGGGACCCCCAGAAGGTGCTGGGGAGTTGTTCTGCCCTCTCCATCCTCCTCCTCCTCGTCCTCCCTGAGCACCTGCATAGTTTGGGCAGCGGAGACAAGAGGCTCCCTCCTCCTCCTCCTCCTCCTCCTCCTCCTCCTCCTCCTCGCTGGGATTCCATGGCTCAGGCTCAGGGGGGTATTGCTCAGCTCCCAGCCGGGGGTGGGGGGACAGGAGCCACTCTGTCCCTCAGGACAGGGTCACACACAGCTCTGTGAGCCCAGCCAAGGGCTCCTGGCAGCAGAGCTCTCCTCGGGGTCTCCTCCTTCCCTCCCCTCGGGGTTTGCTCCCTCACCCTGGCCCTGCAGCAGCCCCAGCTGGAGCAGAGGCTGAGCTGCTGCCACGTCTCATTCCTCGTTTGGAACCAGCCCTGTTTCCCCCTCACTGCAGCTCCCGGCTGGGCTCCACTCTGCCTTCCCTCCTGAGCTCCTCCTGAGCTCCTCCTGAGCTCCTCAGCACCTCGGGCCAAGCCCAGCACCAGCCCCTTCCATCTCTCCAGGGAGCTTTTGGGCTGCTCCTCCTCCAAAGGGGACCCTGGAGCCAGGGGCAGCTGGATGTGAGCCCAGCAGGAGAGAGAAATCCTGATCTTGGTCACAGGAATGGGATGGAAAGGGTGGAGAGCTGGCTCGGGTGGAGGCACGTGCACAAACCAGAGCAGATTTCACCGATTTCATCCTTTTTTTTTGTGAACAAAGTAGATTCCTCTGACCTCCCTGGGGCAGCCCACATGGACCAGGACACAACTGCAGTGCCTGGCCAGTGGCAGGACCCTCTGCAGGACAGGGCAAGGGGAGAGCTGCTGGGCTGGGGCAGGGAGAGGAGGGGGGCAGAGAGAACATTTCCAGCCCCGTTCCAAAAGCCAGAGGGGCCTCCCCAGCCTGAGCAGCTCAGGGGGAAGCAGCCCTGGCTCCAGAAGCTGCTGGGAGCTCCAGGGGGTACGAGGTGAGGCACTGTGAGAGGGTTTGGGAAAGCTGCAGGCACCTGCCCAGGGGAAATCAGAGCGCCAAGAAAAGGGCCTGGAGTTGGGGAGCCCCTCCTGGCTCACTTTAAACTCTTCTTTCACCCCTTCCTCCCAAAAAAAAAAAGGAGAAATCTCTTGCTACGTAAAAATTCAGGCCCACAAGTACCAGAGGAGTGAAATGTGCGCTCTGGGAGTGAGAGTAAGGGAGGGAAAAAAAGGAGAAAGGGCTGAGTTCCAAGCAGCTGGAGCAGGTTTCCAATGCTGCACCTGAACAGGAGCGAGGTGCCCGTGGTTGGGTCGCTGCCCCGCGGTGCGGAGAGCACCTGAGCTGTGCCTCACACACACACACAGAGCACAGCCTGAAAACACCACACCACGGGGGCCCGGCTCTAGGGCAGGACTCACAGAGCTCATTTATCCAACTTCCAGCTCGTTAAAGCGGTCGCTTAATTGCCAGGGAGGCGCTAATTGGAAATGCGCACACGCCAGCCCTGCAGAGAGAGCATCTTTCAGGGCACAGGAATCATCATCTCCTCAACAAACGGGAGAAGGAAGTGCGTCCCTTCTGCTGCCTCCAGAGCAGAGGGGATCCCAGGGCAGTGTAAAAAAAAATAAAAAAATAAAGGGTTGTGAAGTCATATAGCCTTCAAATTAAAAAAAAAAAAAAAAAGGGCAAATAATAAATAAAAAAAAAAAGAATACTCAAAAAAGTAATGCCAGGCAATCCTCCTCGTTCAGAAGGCTGGGCTGTTCCTTTGTTTGTCGATTCCTTTCCACAAACCCAGGAGCTGCTTTGCAGAGAGGGGAGCAGCAAAGGGGCCGGGTCAGCAGAGAGCCCCAGCCTGGGAAACGCCAGCGACGGCGGCAGCGAGGCCACCACGGCCCCTGGGGCCACCTGCCCTGCCCGAGCCGCGCCCAGCCGGCATCCCAGCGGCTCGGGGCAGCCCTGCAGGGCTCGGGATGCTGCACCCACTCATCCCTGCAGGGCTTAGGATGCTGCACCCACCCACCCCTGCAGGACTCGGGATGCTGCACCCACCCCTGCAGGGATCAGGATGCTGCACCCACCCATCCCTGCAGGGCTCAGGGTGCTGCACCCATCCCTGCAGGGCTCAGGATGCTGTTCCCATCCCTGCAGGGCTCAGGATGCTGCACCCAGCCCTCCCTGCAGAGCTCAGGATGCTGCACCCACCCCTGCAGGGCTCGGGATGCTGCACCCACTCATCCCTGCAGGGCTCAGGGTGCTGCATCCATCCCTGCAGGGCTCAGGATGCTGCACCCACCCATCCCTGCAGGGCTCGGGATGCTGCACCCACCCATCCCTGCAGGGCTCAGGATGCTGCACCCACCCCTGCAGGGCTCAGGATGCTGCACCCATCCCTGCAGGGCTCAGGATGCTGCACCCACCCCTGCAGGGCTCGGGATGCTGCACCCACCCCTGCAGGGCTCAGGATGCTGCACCCACCCACCCCTGCAGGGCTCAGGGTGCTGCACCCACCCCTGCAGGGCTCGGGATGCTGCACCCATCCCTGCAGGGCTCAGGGTGCTGCACCCACCCCTGCAGGGCTCGGGATGCTGCACCCACCCCTGCAGGGCTCGGGATGCTGCACCCATCCCTCCCTGCAGGGCTCAGGATGCTGCACCCAGCGTTGCAGGGCTCGGGATGCTGCACCCATCCCTGCAGGGCTCAGGATGCTGCACCCACCCCTGCAGGGCTCAGCCCTCCCACCCCGCACCCCGCGGGGCTGTGCCCGGGCCGGCCATCCCCATCCCGGGTGTGTTTTTAAGGCATCAGGGAGACGCCCCCCGAGCCGCAGCGCCCCCGAGCAGCGCGCACAAGGCTGGGTTCGGCTACAGTGACATTCGGAGGAGCGGGGCTGGCACCCACCGTGCCCCCCACCCCGGCACGGCTGCAGCAGCGCGGCGAGCCCAGAAGCAGCAATGGTTTGAATCCCCCCCTCCCCTTTTTTTTTTTGGGGAGGGAGGGCAGGATGCTGAATGAGTCTGGCCAGAGGGAGAGCCCCCTCCTCTCTGGCCCCGGTGGGCTGTGGGGTGTCCCCCGGGGAGGGCTGGGCTGGCCCCGGTGCCGCCCCCGCTGACACCCGGGTGGGCTGCACCGCCCTGCCCCCGGGGTCAAAGGCTGGTGGAGGACACCGAGAGGGTGGGCGAGGAGGGCGGGGGGAAGTTGAGCAGCTCCAGCACGGCCACCCCCACGCTGCTGCGGCGGGTGAACATGCAGGAGGCCGCCACCCACTTGTTGGTGCGGGGGTTGTACTTCTCGATGGAGTTGAGGCTGGAGCTGCCGTCGTTGCCCCCCACGGCGTAAAGCCAGCCGTCCATGGCCACCAGGTCGTGGGTGCTCCTGGAAGGACCGGGCAGAGAGAGCGCTGGGGTGAGGATGGGAGGTGTTGGGGGGGGAGCTCAGTGCTGCAGGGAGCTGCCCAGAGCTCCAGAACCCCATAAAAACCCCATAAAAACCCCATAAAAACCCCATGAAACTGAACTGTTGGGGCACAGCATCTCAGGGACCTGCCCAGAGCTCCAGAACCCCATAAAAACCCCGTGGAACTGAACTATTGGGGCTCAGCACTGCAGGGACCCGCCCAGAGCTCCAGAACCCCATAAAAACCCCATAAAAACCCCATGAAAACCCCATAAAAACCCCATGAAACTGAACTGTTGGGGCACAGCATCTCAGGGGTCTGCCCAGAGCTCCAGAACCCCACAAACACCCTGTGAAAATGAACTGTTTGGGCTCAGCACCACAGGGAGCTGCCCAGAGCTCCAGAACCCCACAAAAACCCCGTGAAAATGAACTGTTGGGGCACAGCATCTCAGGGAACCTGCTTACAGTTCCAGAACCCCATAAAAACACCATGAAAATGAACTATTGGGGCACAGCACTGCAGGGGTCTGCCCAGAGCTCCAGAACCCCATAAAAACCCCATTAAAACCCATAAAAACCCCATGGAACTGAACTGCTGGGGCACAGCATCTCAGGGACCTGCCCAGAGCTCCAGAACCCCATAAAAACCCCATAAAAACCCCATGAAACTGAACTGTTGGGGCATAGCACTGCAGGGACCCGCCCAGAGCTCCAGAACCCCATAAAAACCCCGTGAAAATGAACTGCTGGGGCACAAACAGGCAGAGCACAGCACACAGATCTCCCCCTCCACTCTGACACTCTCAGCCCAACCCCAGCAAACACCAAACCCCCCGAGCCCCAAACCCCTCGCACTCCGCCAGCCTCCACTCCTCCCACAGCCCAGCAGCGCCTCTGCGGGCTCCGCCAGCTCAAACCCCGGCTCTTTACGGCCGAGGATAAATCCCTCGGCAGAACATCCTCCTGGCACCCCCTGCAGTCCCTGTCGGCACAGCAGGAGCGCGCCACAAACCCTAAACCCATCCCGATGCGCCCCTGCGGTTTGCACAGCACAGCGGGGCGGGACCCCCCCGCTCCCGGGGCTGCCGAGGGGACAGAGCCCCCTCACCTGCGGATGTTCATGGGGGCCACGCTCTCCCAGGTGTTGGATTTGGGGTTGTAGCGCTCCACGGAGTTAAGGCAGCTGGTGCCGTCGTTGCCGCCGGCCACGTAGAGCATCCCCTCGAGCACGGCCACGCCCGCGCTGCTCCGGCGGCTCAGCATGTTGGCAATGGGGCTCCAGGTGTTGAGCTGGGGGACGGGGAAGGCGTCAGGCGCTCGGCGGTGAGGGGCATTCCCCACACATCCCTGCTGTGGGGGTCAGTCCTGCTCTGGGTCCTGCGGGATGCCCTGTCCCTGCTGATCCCTGTCCCTGCTGATCCCTGTCCCTGCTGATCCCTGTCCCTGCTGATCCCCTTCCTTCCCTCCGGGATGCCCTGTCCCTGCTGATCCTCGTCCCTCCGGGATGCCCTGTCCCTGCTGATCCCCGTCCTGTCCCTGCTGATCCCCCTCCTCCGGGATGCCCTGTCCCTGCTGATCCCCGTCCTGTCCCTGCTGATCCCTCTCCTCCGGGATTCCCTGTCCCTGCTGATCCCCGTCCCTCCGGGATGCCCTGTCCCTGCTGATCCCTGTCCCTGCTGATCCCCGTCCTGTCCCTGCTGATCCCTCTCCCCTCCGGGATGCCCTGTCCCTGCTGATCCCCGTCCTGTCCCTGCTGATCCCCGTCCCTCCCTCCCTTCCCACAGCCGTGCACAGTGGGCTCAGGCCTCCCCCTGAAGAGGGAAGGAGCAGCAGAAGAGCCACCCCAATCTCCCCCGCTTTACCTGCGGCTCGTACTTCTCCACCGTGGCCAAGTGCGAGGAGCTGTCGTAGCCCCCGACTGCATAGAGGTTGCCTTCTGCAAAAACAACCCCAGAGACCCCCAGAGAGAGAGACACAGAGACGCAGGGCTGAGCTAAAGGCGCTGTCCCTGTCCCAGCACAGCCCCTCACAACCACACAGGTGCCCGCACAGGTCCAGCCTGAGCCTCCCCTGCCCCAGGCAGCTCCTCCCCTGCCCCGGGCCAGCCCGGCTCCCTCCCCGTCCCAGCAGGAGCGGTGTGGAATATTCAGCAGGCAGCTCCTCTCCTCCTGCTCCTGCTGCTTCTTGACCTCCTGGTTCGGGAGGGAGCTGCCGGTGCTCCCGGGGTGTTTTTAGCGGAGGGGGCTGGAGCAGGGGGATGCCAGGAGAGGATGGGGCAGGCTCCGGAGGAGCTGGGGGCGGAGGGGAGGGAAGCTCTGAGTCAGCAGCGGGAGCTGGAAGCAGGGAGCAGGGCAGGGGACAGGCACAGGGAGGCTGGGACAGGCGGGGAAGCATCCCCAGGGCACTCTGGGGATGAGAGTGGGGCTGGGATCGTCACCAAAAGGACTCTCCTGTGACCAAAAGTCACCAAAAAGGACTCTCCTGTGACCAAAAGTCACCAAAAAGGACTCTCCTGCTCCCCCAGTGAAGGCCTAACCAGGCTGCCCCTTCCTTTGCAGGGATCAGGGGGGGTCACCCACAGCCCCCAAACTTGAAGGGAAGGGTTTGTGAATCCCCCCAGAGCGTGACAAACCCCAGTAAGCAGCGAGGGCACGGGCAGGAGGTGGCAGAGGGGGCAGGAGGTGGCAGAGGGGGCAGGAAGCGAGGCAGGACAGCGACAGGAACCCACCCCAGCAGGGCAGCAGAGCCCACCCAGGAGCCCCCCAGCCCCCTGGGGCAGCACCCACCCAGCGTGGCCACGCGGACGTAGCGCCTGCGGGTGCTCATGGCAGCGATGGAGGTCCAGGTGCCCGTCAGGGGGTCGTACCTCTCTGCGCTGCACGGGTGGGGACACAGGGGGTGGAGAAGGGGAAAAAAGGAAAAGCCTTATCAATATTACTTATATTTAGGTTTTGGGAACATGAAAGCTGTGAGTGAAATGGAATTGAAAGCGAATTTTGATATCTAAAGCCTCAGTTACTGGAGAACAGCAGTGTGGCTGCTGAAGGTAATCAATCCCCTTTTTGATTTGTGCTGTCCAGACCTTGGCAGAGCTCAGAGAAAAGCGTAGAGATAAAACAAACAAAGAGGAAAAACCTTGAAAAAGAACATCTGAAGACTCCTGGTCTTTTCTGTGGGCAGCTTGGGGCTCTCCAAAGGACCAGGGGCAATGACCACCCTCATCCTCAGGGGCAAGCAGAGACCCCGAGATATAAGATAATGAGCTGGGGGCAGGTGGGCAGTCATCACCTGTTACCTGTGCTGTCCAGACCTTGGCAGAGCTCAGAGAAAAGCGTAGAGATAAAATAAACAAAGAGGAAAACCTTGAAAAAGAACATCTGAAGACTCCTCATCTTTTCTGTGGGGGCTCCCAAAGGACCAAGGGCAGTGCCCACCCTGATCTCGGGCAAGCAGAGACCCCGAGCCAAGGCAAGCCTTACCTGTTGAGGCAGGAGGCCCCATCGTAGCCCCCGGCGGCGTAGAGGAGCCCATGAAGGGCTGCCACGCCCAGGCAGCTCCTCCTGGTGCCCATGGACACCTCGGGCTGCCAGGAGTTGGTGACGGGGTCGTAGGACTCCACCGTGGCCAGGTCAGAGGTGCCATCGTAGCTGTGGGGAGAGAAAGGGAGAAGAGGCTGCTCAGGGAAGCTGTGGCCACCCCAGACCTGGAAGAGTCCGAGCTTGGACGGGGTTTGGAGCAAACTGGGATGGGGGAAGGTTGTTGCCACGGTTTGCGCCTGTCGTGTTTTGGGTTTTGGGAGTTCTGCTCTCAGGACAGAACTGCCAAGCAAGGTCAGGCTGTTTGTAAGCTGGAGATGTTTTTCCACACGCTTTCCCATGGGAGGGACTTGGGTGCCGTGGTTTAGTTGAGGTGTTAGAGCATGGGTTGGACTTGATCCAACCCATATCCAGGTGGGAATGCTTGGCTCCTCCCCCTGGGCAGAGCATCTCCCAATGGGATGATTTCATCCTATCAGTCATGCAATGGGTCCTTGATGGCCCATTAACCAGAGATAACTCTCTGGGTCCTTGATGGCCCATTAACCAGAGATAACTTCTTCCAGGAAGGCATTGTTGGGCTCGTTATCAGAAGATAAGGAGAACACTGCCCCACCTTGGCTCCAAGGGCTCATGGGGATAGAATACAGACCTTGGGCACAATTTTACATTGGAACCCAGAACAGACAGTTTACAGAGAGTATAACTGGTTACGGTGCCAAGGGACGAGGCAGGGAGTGCATCAATGAAGGCTGCGTGGTGCTCTTGCAGGCAAGAGCCCACACCTTTATTTTCTGACTCCTTTTTGTACATTTTACAAGTTGCCCACCCCAAAGGTGGGACCCTTGGGAACCACTGGTCGTTTTCCAGAGACCATCACCGAAGCCCCTCCTCTGGGAACAGATGTGGGAGCTTCAGTGGTTCACAGAAGATGACCTTGTGCATCAAGACCGTGCCTGGGAATAGAATTTCCCAAAACCAAAACAAGCAGGCACGAGAGCATGGCAACAAGAGAGTGACCTTGTTTACCAGTTTAGGTGCCTGGGAACAGCCCTGTGCCACCCTCCCTGGCTGCTGCCCGCCCTGCCCCGTGGCCCCCCTTACCCTCCCACGGCGTAGAGCTTGTTGCCGATGGCGGCGACGCCGACGCGGGCGCGGCGCGTGGACATGGAGGCCACCATGTGCCAGCGGTCGGTGCGCGTGTCGTAGGCCTCGCAGTCGCCGTGGATGGCAAACAGGCTCCCTCCACCTGCTCGGGGAGGGCAGACACAGCCACAGGGTCACAGCATGGCTGGGCTGGAGGAGACCTCCAAGGTGCTCCAGTCCAACCCAGCCTCAACACCTCGACTCAGCCCAGTGCCACCTCCAGGCTTTCCTTAAACACCTCCAGGGATTGAGGCTACCCCACCTCCCCGTTCCAGTCCTTTATCACCCTTCCTGTGAAAGCCTTGTCCCTGAATATCCAACCCAAATTCCCTTGGCACAGCCTGAGGCTGTGTCTGGTTCTGTCGGTGCTGCCTGGAGACAGAGACCAACCCCCTCTGCCCACAGCCACCTCCCAGGGAGCTGTAGAGAGTGACAAGGGCACCCCTGAGTCTCCTTTTCTCCAGGCTGAACACCCCCAGCTCCCTCAGCCCTTCCTCACAGGGTTTGTGCTCCAAGCCCCTCACCAGCCCCACTGCTTCCTCTGGACGTTATTGAGCATCTCAGTGTCCATCCTGAACTGAGGGGCCAGAACTGGACACTGCACTCAATGTCCACCCTGGGACACCCAGAGCTGGACACTGCACTCAATGTCCGTCCTGAACTGGGACACCCAGAGCTGGACACTGCACTCAATGTCCATCCTGGGACACCCAGAGCTGGACACTGCACTCAATGTCCATCCTGAACTGAGGGGCCAGAACTGGACGCAGCATTCGAGGTCCAGCCTCACCAGTGCTGAGTAGAGGGGCAGAATGACCTCCCTGCTCCTGCTGGCCACACCATTCCTGACCCAGGTCAGGATCCATTGGCCTTTTTGGCCACCAGGGCACGCTGCTGGCTGTCATCCCCAGGTCCCTTTTTGTCTGGGCACTGTCCAGCCTCCCCCTTTTCCCAGCCCAGCCTCCCCTTTCCCAGCACACTCCCAGCCCCTTCCCAGCCCTCTCACCTCTCTCCCAGCCCAGCCTCCCCTTTCCCAGCACACTCCCAGCCCCTTCCCAGCCCTCTCACCTCTCTCCCAGTGCACTCTCCCTCTCTCCCAGCTCAGCCTCCCCTTTCCCAGCACACCCCCAGCCCCTTCCCAGCCCTCTCACCTCTCTCCCAGTGCACTCTCCCCCTTTCCCAGCCCAGCCTCTCCTTTCCCAGCCCACTCCCAGCCCCTTCCCAGCCCTCTCACCTCTCTCCCAGCCCAGCCTCCCCTTTCCCAGCTCAGCCTCCCCTTTCCCAGCACACTCCCAGCCCCTTCCCAGCCCTCTCACCTCTCTCCCAGCTCAGTCTCCCCTTTCCCAGCACACTCCCAGCCCCTTCCCAGCCCTCTCACCTCTCTCCCAGCTCAGCCTCCCCTTTCCCAGCCCAGCCTCCCCTTTCCCAGCCCAGCCTCCCCCTTCCCAGCCCTCTCACCTCTCTCCCAGTGCATTCTCCCCCTTTCCCAGCCCAGCCTCCCCTTTCCCAGCACACTCCCAGCCCCTTCCCAGCCCTCTCACCTCTCTCCCAGTGCACTCTCCCCCTTTCCCAGCTCAGCCTCCCCTTTCCCAGCACACTCCCATCCCTTTCCCAGCCCTCTCCCCAGCTCCCAGTGCTCATTGCCCAGTCCCACAGAGCAAACACATCCTCACAAGACCCCCGGGCCGGGCGTTTTGGGGCGGGGGGCGTTGGGGCCTTACCCACAGCGAAGAGCACGGTGCTGGCGCCCTCGCAGCGCCGCGGCCGCGTGCGGCTGTTGCCCAGCACCCCTCTCTGCTCGGGCATCAGGTGGTACTTGAGGGCCTCGATCAGCAGGTCCTTGCACTCCGAGTGGTGCCGCACCAGCAGCTCCGTGTCCACGTTGCTCATCAGGAAATCGCGGCTCAGCAGCGGCAGCCGCACGCACTTCATCAGCTGGGGAGAGAGGAGAGGGGGGCAGGAGGAGGGGATACAGGTCACCTCAGCCCTGGTGAGTGATTAACAGCTGTGTTAATCACCCAGTACAGCTCTGGCCCTGATGAGTCGCTGCTCTATCCAACAGGAGGTAAAAGAGGGGGTGAGCTGCTAAGCTAAGGTTCCTCACGGAGGAGGAACCTTGAGGGGCGTGAAGGAGAGAATCATCAAGGAGAAGGATCCTGAGGAGAGAGAATCACTGATCAGGGTCAGTCTGGGTCTGCAGTTAGAGCCTGTGGTTGGAACCTGCAGCCACAGTCCAGCTGGGTAAAAGCTGCAGTCAGAGTCTGCAAACCAATCCCTGCAGTCACAGTCCAGCTGGGTAAAAGCCTGCAATCACAGGCTGCACAGCAATCCCTGCAGTCACAGTCTAGCCAGGTAAAAGCTGCAATCAGAGGCTGCAAACTAATCCCTGCAGTCACAGCCTGCACACTAATCCCTCCAGACTCAGTTCTAGACAGGTAAAAGCCTGCAGTCAGAGTCTGCAAACTAATCCTGCAGTCAGAGGCTGCACAGCAATCCCTGCAGTCACAGTCTAGCCAGGTAAAAGCTGCAATCAGAGGCTGCAAACCAATCCCTGCAGTCACAGCCTGCACACTAATCCCTCCAGACACGGTTCTAGCCAGGTAAAAGCTGCAGTCAGAGGCTGCACAGCAATCCCTCCAGACAGAGTCTAGCCAGGTAAAAGCCTGCATTCAGAGTCTGCAAACTAATACTGCAGTCACAGTCCAGCTGGGTAAAAGCTGCAGTCAGAAGCTGCACACCAATGCCTGCAGTCAGAGTTCAGCAGGAAATAACCAGCAGTCAGAGGCTGCTGAACCAGGCCCCCCTCCCAGCCCTCTCACCTCTCTCCCAGTGCACTCTCCCCCTTTCCCAGCACACTCTCCCCCTTCCCAGCACACTCTCAGCCTCTTCCCAGCACAGTCTCCCCCGTTCCCAGTGCTCTCACCCTGGGCACGTGCTGCCTCCTGCTGTCCACGTCGTGTTTGACCCAGCTGAGCACGGCCCTGTACACCTCCTCCTCCGAGGGCACGTTGAGGCTGTCGCTGGAAATGAGGTCCAGCACCTGCAGGGTGGGGAGAGCAGCGTGCTCAGAGCTCACCTGGCGAGCACCAGTGGCCAAAACCACCCCCTGTCCCACCCTCCTATCCTTGTTTCCCGTGGGATTCAGCCTGCTGACAGAGCTCTTCCCACAGCCTGAGCAGAGCAGGGCCAGAGACCAGCACCTGGCCACAACCCCCTGCCAAACCCCCCTCCCCTCAGCGCAGACCCCTCGGGGTTCCCAATCACAGACGGAGCAGGAAAAGCTTTGCTGCACCCAGCCAGCGGGGCCTCACCTGTTTGAGGGGCAGCAACATGAACTCCTCTGTCTTGGACACCTCCACGAAGTGCTGGAGGACGTACTTGTGGGCAGACTTGAGGAGGTCGCTGCAGGAGTGGGTGTCAGCAAAGCCCCGGATGCCCAGGCAGTTGGAGGGGTCGAGCTGGCTGAGCAGGAACTTGCAGCAAGCGTCCCGCACACCATTGAGCTGAAGCAGGCTGGCAGCAGGGAGAAGGGTCTGGCAGGGTGGAAGAGAAAGGAGGGGAAAAAAGGGAGTTTCCAGGGAGAGGAAAACCGTTTTCACCCTCGTCCCACTGCGAGTGGACACCAGCAGAGCAGGTTCAGTGAGCGCCTCCAGGAGCAGAAGCACAGAAAGGAGAGAGAGAGCACTCCTGGTTTCTAAGGTAAGGAGCAGCTGGGAAGGACACCTGAACACCCCCCAGGGCCAGGAGAACAGCAGGTGCTCAGGAGCAGAGCTGGGCTTTGAGGAAGGAAAGCAGCTGAACGCCCTGACCACTGCCAGATCCAGCTGCCACCACAGGAACAGCTGGCAGCGCTGAGCAGGAGGAGAGAGGAGTCCCCCAGGAGGCAAATGTGGTACAGAACAGCTTTGTGGAGAAGGTGGGGGGTTTGGGGAAAGGCTCCTACCTGCACATTCCCCTCTCCCACCACGATCTCAGCCGTGTAGGCGTACTGCACCAGCTGCTCCAGCGCCTGCGGGTCGATGTCGTGCAGGGTGACATGGGTCTGGCGGCTCTCACTCATCTCATCTGGGGCAAAGGACACCAGGACTGAACAAACCTCACCCCCAGCAGGGGCCAAGGACACCAGGACTGAACAAACCCCCCCAGGAGGGGCCAAGGACACCAGGACTGAACAAACCCCCCCTGCCCCAGGAGGGGCCAAGGACACCAGGACTGAACAAACCCCCCCAGCAGGGGCCAAAGACACCAGGACTGAACAAACCCACCCCAGCAGGGGCCAAGGACTGAACAAAACCCCCCCAGCAGGGACCAAAGACACCAAGACTGAAGAAACTGTCCCCCAGCAGGGGCCAAGGACACCAGGACTGAACAAAGAATATTCCTGCTTTTGCTCACAGAAATCACACATGGAAGGGCAGGGCAATGAGTGAAATGAGGAATACTCCTGTTCTTCCTCACAGAAACACCACGTGGAAGGGCAGGGCGGTGAGAGCAGGGAGCGGGGAAGGGAATCTGGCGAGAGGAGGGCTGCGAGCAGGGCCAGCCCGCTGCCCTGGGGTGGGAGGGGAGGAGAGGACTCTACTTGCTTGTGAACATGGCGTGGAAGTAGGGGCTGCACGAGGCCAGCACCACCTTGTGGGCCTTGATCTCCTTGGTGGCCACGTGCAGGACGATGTCGCAGAGCAGCCCCCGCTGCCGCATGCGGTTCATGCAGACGAAGGCGTCGTGGTAGTGGCGCTTGGAGTTGTGCGAGATGCTGTGGCCGTCGCGGTTCAGGAGCTGCACGCCCCCCTCCATGGCTGCGGCGGGCAGGGCAGGGGGGGGCCCCTTCCCACCGCCTCTGCAAGCGGGGAGAGAGCAGAGGGTGAGCCCCGGCGCCCCAGGAGAGGGGCTGGGACAGAGGGTGAGGGGATGGAGATGGGTATTTGTTGCCATGCTTTCGTGCCTGCTTATTTTGGTTTGGGAACTCTGTTCCCAAACACGGTGTTAATACACAAGGTCATCTTCTGTAAACCACTGAAGCTCCCACATTTGTTCCCAGAGGAGGGGCTTCAGTAATAGTCTCTAAAAAATAACCAGTAGTTCCCAAAAGTCCCACCTCTAAAGTAAACAATTTGTAAAATGTACAAAAAAAGTCAAACAATAAAAAAAAACCTCTTGCCTGCAAAAGCACCACGCAACCTTCACTAATACACTCCCTACCTCATCCCTAAGCGCCGTACCAGTTATAGGTATTAGAAAGCAGGCTGGTGGTGTCCGAGGAGAGAGATGATCTGAGGAGCAGGATGCTCTTTGGGACACCAAAGTGTATTTTATTGGGACACCAGAGTGGTTTATTGGTCGTGAGAAGGCAGCTTAACTGGGGAAGAGTCCAGGGATGCTGGGACAGAGGGTGAGGGGATGGAGATGGGTATTAGAAAGCAGGTTGTGTCCGACAAGAGAGATGATCTGAAGAGTAGGATGCTCTTTGGGACACCAAAGTGTATTTTATTGGGACACCAGAGTGGTTTATTGGTCGTGGTTTATCGGTCGTGGTTTATTGGTCGTGGGAAGGCAGCCTAACTGGGGAAGAGTCCAGGGATGCTGGGACAGAGGGTGAGGGGATGGAGATGGGTATTAGAAAGCAGGCTGGTGGTGTCCGAGGAGAGAGATGATCAGAGGAGCAGGATGCTCTTTGGGACACGTGGTTTATCGGTCGTGGTTTATTGGTGGTGGGAAGGCAGCTTAACTGGGGAAGAGTCCAGGGATGCTGGGACAGAGGGTGAGGGGATGGAGATGGGTATTAGAAAGTAGGTTGTGTCCGACAAGAGAGATGATCTGAAGAGCAGGATGCTCTTTGGGACACCAAAGTGTATTTTATTGGGACACCAGAGTGGTTTATCGGTCGTGGTTTATTGGTGGTGGGAAGGCAGCTTAACTGGGGAAGAGTCCAGGGATCCAGGAGCAGGAGTGCAAAGAGTCTAAGAGGGCAAGAGGGTCCAAGAGAAGGGCCGAGTCACATGGTACATTCTATTTTAACCCCTTCTATCGTGAATATTCTAATGAGCGTCGACCAATCGCCTCAAGATACAAAACCTACAGAATCTACACACAGCCTATGAAAACTATTACATTACCATACCAAAAACCTGTGAAACCCACCTTTCTCCTGCCACCTGAGAAGGTCCAACCCCTTACTCATCCTTTTGCCTCGGCAGGGGTGTCACTGAATCACCCAGCCCAGTCTTTTCAGCTGTCTAATCACCCTCTCCCTGCCCAGCACCTTACAGTTCAAATCTCGCTTTCAATTCTATTCCTCTTCTAGGTTTCATACTCTTAGATTCTTTTACTAATAAACCATCTCTGCAGGGTCCTCCTGCTTCCTCCTCTCCACATTTCTTGGTGCAGGGGCTTTCCCCTCCCTGCCCCCGGAGCTGTTTTTATCCCGGCTGCCGGGAAAAGCCTTTCCTTTCCCCGCCTCTGTGCCCGCAGCACCACCGGAGCCGGGGCGGGGATGGGGATGGCTGAGCAGCGGGAGGCAGCGGCAGGGAAAAAGGCAGCTGGGATCATCAAAAGGGAGCCTGCCAGCCTGCCCCCGCATCCCCGCGGCGAGAGGATCCCCTCCAAGCCCCCGCTGCTCTGCTCTGCTCTGCTCGCACACCGCCGCCGCATATCCTAAAAATAGCAGCAGCTCAGCATCCTTCCTGTGCCTGCTGAGCGCGGGGGCAGCCGGCTCTTCCCTCTTTGAACGAGCGGTTGTAGCACGTAGCGGAGTCTGGGGGAGGACAGGAAAGATGAATAAACATGTTTTGTTTTTTTTTTTCCCTGCGCGGGGAGGAAAAAGCCTGCGGTGGTGCCCTTTTCGCATCACCCGCCGCGGGGTGTTACGAGATTGAAGCGGGGAGGGCTCCGGGTAGAGCCTGCTGGTGCTCTGCCTGCAGGGACAGCGGGATGTCACCGGGTCACCCTGGCAGCAAGGAAGAGCCCGGGAGCGTGGGCTGGTCCTCGGGCAGCTGCGGCATCCCCAGCTCCCGGTTCACATCTGCTGGGTGAGGTGCCCACAGGAAAGGAGGGGGGTTTTGTTATTGAGATCACCAGCCGGGCTGCAGAGGGTTGGGGTCGAGCTCCAGAGCTCCCAATTCACATCTGCTGGGTGAGGTGCCCACAGTAAGGGGAGGTTTTGTTACTGAGATCCCCAGCCAGGCTGCAGAGGGTCGGGGTCCAGCTCCAGAGCTCCCAGTTCACATCTGCTGGGTGAGGTGCCCACAGAAACGGAGAGGGTTTCATTATTGACATCCCCAGTGAGGCTGCAGAGGGTCGGGGTCCAGCTCCAGAGCTCCTTTCCCAGAGCTGCTGCAGGGCAGGGAGCAGACAGAGCCTCCCCAGCCCTGTCCCCAGCCCCAGCTGGGGTTCCCCTGCTCCTCTGCTCTGCCTCCTTTCTCCTTCCCCATTTCCTTGCTCCAAGCCCCATTCCCAGGAAATGAGAGAGTCCATAATTCATGGGGAGCACTGCCTGCACCACAGGAGACAGTTGGAGCAGTGTCCAGAGCTCCAGAGGGTGGGGAAGGAAGCACACAAGCCCATTTTTGTGGGCAGCAGCAGCAGCAGCACTGCACGTGTCCCCCTGGCCTGGGACGGATGTGCTGCCTCCCTTGGGATAACTCTGAGGTTGTGGCACAAAAAAAAACAAAACACAAAAAAAAAAAAAAAAAAAAAAAAAAACCAAAAAAAACCAACAAACCCAAAAAAACCCCAAAATAAAAAAAAAAGGAGGCGTTTGTTTGGCTCCTCTGCGCCAGAGCGTGGCCATGCATAACAGCTCTGTTAATTAATGCAAATGATCCCTGCCCAAAGGGAGGCCTGTTCTCCGCACACACAAAAAAATCCCATATTTTTGCTGGGAGTGAAAAGAAGCGTGCTGGGCAATAAACAGGGAGCAGAGGATCCTCCAGGGAGGAGGCTCCGAGCCTGCCCTTTCCCCAGGAAAGGCCCTGGAGAATGGCTGTTTTGTTGAGAGCCTTGCAGGGGGATTTTGTGTCTGGCAGGAGGGCTGGGAGGCAGCAGGGGACACATCCTGTGCAGCTGCTGGGGGACAGGGCAGCAGGGGACAGCCTGGGGGCTGCCAGGCACTCAGGCTTTAATCCATCCCCTCGGTGTGTCCCCATCCCCTCCATGTGTCCCCCTCCCCTCCGTGTGTCCCCCTCCCCTCCGTGTGTCCCCATCCCCTCTGTGTGTCCCCATCCCCTCCTTGTGTCCCCATCCCCTCCTTGTGTCCCCCTCCCCTCCGTGTGTCCCCCTCCCCTCTGTGTGTCCCCATCCCCTCCTTGTGTCCCCATCCCCTCCTTGTGTCCCCCTCCCCTCCGTGTGTCCCCATCCCCTCTGTGTGTCCCCATCCCCTCAGTGTGTCCCCATCCCCTCCATGTGTCCCCCTCCCCTCCGTGTGTCCCCATCCCCTCCTTGTGTCCCCATCCCCTCCATGTGTCCCCATCCCCTCGGTGTGTCCCCATCCCCTCCGTGTGTCCCCATCCCCTCCATGTGTCCCCCTCCCCTTGGTGTGTCCCCATCCCCTCGGTGTGTGTCCCTCCCCTCTATGTGTCCCCCTCCCCTCGGTGTGTCCCCCTCCCCTCCGTGTGTCCCCCTCCCCTCTGCTGCAGGATCAGCTGTTTGTGCCCAGCTCTGCCTCTCCCACGCCAGGGAAGGCACAAAGGCCTGGCTGGCATGGGGGCTCCAGCCCAGAGCCAGGTGGCACCGTGCTGCCCCTTCCCTCCAAAAATGGCCCAGCCAAAATCCACCCTGGGATGGAGCAAACCCTTGGGATCCCTGGGGAGGGAGAGCATGGCAGTGGAGCAGCGATTCTTGATTATTTTTTTTGGCAACAGTCAAAGGGCAGGGCTGTTTTCACAGCTACAGAGGAGCCAGGTGGCACCGTGCTGCCCCTTCTCTCCCAAATGGCCCAGCCAAAATCCACCCCCTGGGATGGAGCAAACCCTTGGGATCCTGGGGAGGGAGAGGGTGGCAGTGGAGCGGTGATTATTGGTTATTTTTTTGGTAACAGTCAAAGGGCAGGGCTGTTTTCACAGCTACAGAGGAGCCAGGTGGCACCGTGCTGCCCCTTCCCTCCAAAAATGACCCAGCCAAAATCCACCCCCTGGGATGGAGCAAACCCTTGGGATCCCCGGGGAGGGAGAGGGTGGCAGTGGAGCAGCGATTATTGGTTATTTTTTTGGCAACAAAGGCCAGGGCTGTTTTCACAGCTACAGAGGCTCTGCGCTGCCCTTACCCCTCAAACTCGGCTGTCCCGAATTATTCCTCCTTTCAGAGGGCTGGCTACAAAATAAATTGCATCCCCTCCTTCCCTGCTCCCCTCCCCAGGGCAAACACAAGCAGAGGGGATGGGGAACCATTCAAGCTGTGCCTGCCCAGGACCCAGCTGCAGAGCAGGCACTAATCCAGGCAGGGCTAAATCCCCAGCAGGACGTGGCACGTCAGTGTCACTGACACAGAAAGCCAAATGCTCTCTGGGCTCCAGCGCTTCCTCAGCCCTTTGCCTACTCTCAGGGAGCTCAGACAGGCTCTGACAGCCTGCAGCAGCTCCCCTTCACTCCGGGTTCATTGTGTGCTCAGGCTGGAGCAGCCAGCACCGCCAGGGAGGAGCTGCCTGGGGAGCAGGGGGATGCTCAGAGCGTGGTCAGGCAGATCCTCAGCACTGCCCTCAGCCCAGCAGCCAGGCCAGGGCAGGGATTCCTGATGGAAGCGTGGCACTGAGGGAGCTGTCCCTGCTGGAAGCAGGGCAGGGATGCAGGAACTGAGGAGCTGGCAGTGCCAGGGGGAGCTGGGACCCCTCGCTGGGGACAGCACAACACGCAGACAGGGGTGAGCAGCGGGGGCAAGGAGGGCAGCCCAGCCCTAAAAACCCCTCCAAAGCTTCCTCTCCCCCGTTCCCTCTGCCCCTGCCTTCCCCTGCCCAGCCCCTGCAGCTCCTGCAGCTCCCTGGAATGAAATCTGCTGCTGGTGAGGGAGCCTGGAGGCAGAGCAGGGCAGCGCAGACAGCGCTGAGTCTGCAGGACCGAGAATCCCCAGCTCCCAGGAGGGTTGGGGCTTTTTTTTTTCTTTTTCTTTTTTTTTTTTTTCTTTTTTTTTTTTTTTTTTTTTTTTTAATGAATTAGGCATAACTGACACGCACTGAATCCTCCTGTCTAGACATCTGCAGAGAAGTGACAAGCTGCCAGGGAGGATGTTGGAGCCTCGGCAAAGGGGGGGGTGGGGAGGACAGGGAAAAGCTGCGCTGGGTTTGCCAGCTCCAGGCACGGAGACAGCGCTGGCTCCAGGCAAGAAGGGCACTGAGAGCACACACACACAGCGACCTGGGCAGAGCCCCTCCCTGCCTCGTCATCAGCCGCCTCGTGTGCTGCAGCTCCCTCCTCATTAAAGCCTTGCTCTGCTAATTAAAGCCTCGCTCCTCGTTAACACCTGGGCCCGTTCTGTTGGGAAGCTCCAAGGCGCTCTCAAGTCACCCCAAAAAGCGACTTTTTGGAGCACGAGGCTCAGCGCCCTGGGACGTTCTCATGTCTCAGAGGGATGAAGGGCATCCTTGCCTTGGTGCCCCAAACCTCTCAGGGCAGCTCCTCCCCCTGCAGACACCTCCGGACTCAGCTTTTGTCTCCATGGTTGAGGGATCCCGAGGCATCTGTGCCCATATCTGGGTCATTTTGGAGCAGCTGGTTGTGAGGGTCAGCACTGGAGGGGGTTTGGGACCGCTGGGTTTAGGGAGAAGCAAGGACTGGGAATGGATTCTTCAGCAGAACCTGCAGGTCCCCAGCTCCCACAGGGCAGCACAAAACCCCCAGCAAACCGAGCCCTCTGGCTCTGGCAGGAGCTGGAGATGTGGGTCACGAACTGATTGCCCTTCCCAGTGTCCCCCAGCAGCAGGGGAGGCTCTGTCACAGCCCGTGCTGGTGTGTGGCACGGGCAGTGCCAAACCTGCTCACACGCAGCACTGCCCAGGCCTGTGCAGCTCCTGCTGTGACAGACCCTCTGTCCTGTCCCCCTGTGACAGAACCTCTGTCCTGCCCCTGTGACAGACCCTCTGTCCTGTCCCTGTGACAGAACCTCTGTCCTGCCCCCTCTGTCACAGACCCTCTGTCCTGCCCCCCCTGTGACAGACCCTCTGTCCTGCCCCCCCTGTGACAGACCCTCTGTCCTGCCCCCCCTGTGACAGAATCTCTGTCCTGCCCCTGTCACAGACCCTCTGTCCTGTCCCTGTCACAGACCCTCTGTCCTGCCCGCTCTGTCACAGACCCTCTGTCCTGTGACAGACCCTCTGTCCTGTCCCCCCTGTCACAGACCCTCTGTCCTGTCACAGACCCTCTGTCCCTGTCACAGACCCTCTGTCCTGCCCCCCCTGTGACAGACCCTCTGTCCTGTCACAGACCCTCTGTCCTGTCCCCCCTGTCACAGACCCTCTGTCCCCAGCTCGTTTTTCAGACAGACAAACGCAGGGGAGGGCGCTCAGGCCGTGGGAGGCAGCCTGACCTGAGCACAGCCACGCTCCCCAAACCTGCCAGGAGCTCCCTCCCTCTCTGCAGCACCCTTGGCCCAGGCAGGGGCTGTCCCCTTCACCTCCCTGCTGGTGGCCGCAGGTGACAGTGGGCCAGCTCAGAGCACTGCCCTGACGTCCCAGGACAGTGATAAATTTAGGGAGACTGGGCAGGAAACAACCACATGGCTTCTAAAGGGAAAGGATAACTCCACGAGATGAGGCAGCAGGGAAAGCAGGAGAGAAGCACCCGGCTCTGCTGGCTGCAAACAGGCACGGGGATCTTCTACAGATGGGCAGGAGATGAAATCATTCTGCTGTCTCTCCAAAGCAGGAGGTCACCAGTGGGCACCTCCTGGCTCAGCCCTGCCAGGTCACCAAAAGCCTGGTTGGGAACCAAAAGCTTTTGGTTCCCAAAGCCCCCTCCAGCCCCTCTCTGCCCGCACAGACCAGAGCAGCTCCTGCTCTGAACCAGCTCTGAGCTCCTGGGAAAGTCTTTCCGAGCCAGGAAACAAAAGAATTCCCTCAGACCTTGTGGCCAGCAGCAGCAGCAGAGGCCACATCCCCGAGGAGCACTGAGCTAGGAGGGGCATGTGACAGCCTGGCCTTGGGCTCACTGGCACAGCGGGGGCCCTGCCAAGGCCAGCAGGTCCCAGACCCTGGGAACTGCAGCTGGAGGAGCTGGAATGCCCGGCCCTGAGGAGCCACATCCTTTGGGGGGTGGTTTGCAGCAGGCCAGGCCGAGCAGAGGGAGCCTCTCAAGCCTTCCCAAAGCCAGCCTGGCCGGGCTGCAGCTCCTGAGCAGAGCCAGCAGGCAGCAAGGGGGACTCCAGCAGGGTTTTGGAGCTGCTGAGGCCGAAATGCAGCAAAGCAGGGAGCCCCCCAGGACGCTGCTTAGATTCCCACTCCATCTCCAGAGTGGCACCAGGGGCAGATGGCAGAACAAAGCCACCCCCATGGAGCTGACCTGGGCTGGCAGGAGGCACCAGGGGCTCCCCAAGCCCCCCGAGGTGCTGGGGGGCAGCTCGGTTTGGATGCTGGGCTCCAGAGCCAAGAGAGCAGGTGCCTGTTCCGCCTGCCAGCCCCTGGTGTGCTCTGAATGAGCTGCTCTTTGCTGTGATTCATTAATCACTCGGTGTTCAGGAAGGAGAGAGTCAGATCTCTCTACACCCAACGTCTCCCCGAGCCTTACTCACTGCTGGGCTGGGTGAAGGGCTCCCAGCAGAGCTGCACGGGCCAGGGGAGGAACCCGGGGTGCAGGGGGAAGGGACAGCAGAGAGGGCTTTGCTTTGGCTGCAGGGCTGGCAACCTAAAGGTCTCTGGGCACCGAGGGGTCAGCCAGCCCCAAAACACCGGAGCTGTGACAAGGCAGCATGTCTCGGGGCTAGAGGTGCCCAGAAACATCCACGTGTTGCTGAATCACGGGGACAGCAGGCACTGAGGAGCTGGGATCCTGCACAGAGAGCCTCCAGAGCAGGGCTGGCACGGAAGGGACAGGGACAGGGACATGGCAGGGACAGGGACAGGGACAGACAGGGACAGGGACAGGGCAGGGACAGGGACAGGGACAGGGACAGGGACATGGCAGGGACAGGGACAGGGACAGGGACAGGGACAGGGACAGGGACAGACAGGGACAGGGACAGGGACAGGGCAGGGACAGGGACAGGGGCAGGGACAGGGACAGGGACAGTGACAGGGACAGGGCAGGGACAGCCACCTTCTCCTTCCTTGCCGAGGTCCAGGGCTCTGTTCCCCGGAGAGGAGGGGTTTGCTCAGCCAGCAGAACCAGCCCAGCTGCCAGCCTGGCCCGGGCTGCCGGGACCAGCTCCAGCTCCAGCTCCAGCTCCAGCTCCAGCTCCAGCTCCAGCAGCAGCGGTGCTGTGGCTCAAGGAGAGCCCCTCTGCCCTGACAGCCACTGCAGAGGCCACCAAGAAGCCGCATCCCACGGGCCCCCACAAGTTTTGCAGAAAAGCCGAGGCAAGGCTTCTCCCCGTGCCCTTCAGCTCGCCCCGGCACGGCCAGAACCGAGCCAGCACCGAGCCAGAACCGAGCCAGCACCGAGCCAGAACCGAGCCAGCACCGAGCCAGCACCGAGCCAGAACCGAGCCAGCACCGAGCCAGCACCGAGCCAGCACGGAGCCAGCACCAAGCCAGCACCGAGCCAGCACCGAGCCAGAACCGAGCCAGCACCGAGCCAGAACCGAGCCAGCACCGAGCCAGCACCGAGCCAGCACCGAGCCAGTACCGAGCCAGCACCGAGCCAGCACCGAGCCAGCACCGAGCCCCGTGTGCGGCACCGGGGGCAGGGGACAGGGCCAGCCCCGCTCTGCGGCGGCTCCCGGGGCTCCGGAGCTGCGGTTTTTTTCCCTTTTTCCAACGGGATCTCGGCGGGACTTGGCAGAGGACAGGGAAGGAGGGCACAGGGATGCTGCCGGCGCCGGGGATGATGCCGCGGTGCAGAGAGAGGCCGGGGAAGGGCATCGGCTGCTCCAAAGCTCCGCAAATGTTTGGAAACGGCACCAGTTGTGCCGAAACCTTTGGAAAAGGCGCCCGGTGGTCCCCCCCCCAGGACGTGCTGCGTGGTACCCCGAAAGCAAAACTTGCTCTCCGAGGAGGGATGCGCAGGAGCAGCGCCGGGAGCGATGGAGGGACAGCTCCTCCCGGGGGTGTCCCCATCATCCCCCGGTGACCCCTCCGGTGTGTCCCCATGCCGCGGTGACCCCTCCGGTGTGTCCCCATGCCGCGGTGACCCCTCCGGTGTGTCCCCAGCCGCGGTGACCCCTCCGGTGTGTCCCCATGCCGTGATCCCCCCGCGGCTCTGAGCGGGAACGGGGGACAAGGGGAGAGAGAGAGAGAGAGGAGGAAGAAGAGGGAGAGGAGGAGGCAGACGGAGAGGAGGAAGAGAAGGGGAGGTGCGGGCGGCAGGGCCGTGCCCCGGCGGTACTCACGGCTCCGGGGCGGCCACGGCCCAAGCCGGGGGGATGCTGCGGCTGGCCGCTAGCCCCGCACCGCTACCGCCGGGGATGCGGGGCGGGCCGGGGGCGGGCAGGTGCGCGGCGGTGGCAGCGGCGGCGGCGGCGGCGGCGGCCGCTCCTCCTGGAGGAGCCGGGGCGGCCCCGCGGCTGCGGCTTCCTCCGTCACCCGGAATAACCCCGAGGCGCGGCCCGGCCCAGCACGTGCGTCCGTCTGCGGGCCCAGCGCACCGAACCCAGCGGCACCGGCCCCGCTGCGGGCCCGGCACCGGCACCGGCACGGGGGCGGGGCCAGCGGCCGGGGGGCGGGGCCAAACGGGAGAAAGAGGCGGGGCCTAGCCTCATCGCCCCGCCCCCCCGGTGCTGCGCGCCGCACAAAGGGCGAGAGGGGCGGGGTTAATGCGGGGGCGTGGTCAATGCTGGGTGGGCGTGGCCTGGAATAATTTAGGCAGGAAGGGATTTTTGGGGTCGTCGAGGCCGACCTGGGGCTGATCTCCAGGGTGTCACCAGCCCAGAGCACTGAATGCCGCCTCCAGGAGTTCCTTTACACCTCCCTGGGCACTCCAACACCTCGCTGTGCAGCCTCTTCCCAGGCCTGCTCACCCTTTCCATGGAGAAATCCCTCCTGGTGTGCAACCTCAAACCACCCCTGGCACAGCTTAAAAGTCTGTCCTGGTGTCCTCTCGCTTGTTATGTGGAAAAAGAGACTGAGCCCTGCCTTGCTACAGCCTCCTGTCAGGTTGTTGTGGAGCGGGAGAAGGTCCCCACTGAGCCTCCTTTTTGCCAGGCTCAGCTCCTGAAGCTGCTGCTCACAGGACGTGTGGTGCAGACCCTTCCCCAGCTTCATTCCCCTTCCTCGGACACATTGCAGCCCCTCAGTGCCCTTCCAATGGACGCACTGAACCCCAATATGCTTCCAGTGGACACATTGCAGCCCCTCAGTGCCCTTCCAATGGACGCACTGAACCCCAATATGCTTCCAGTGGACACACTGCAGCTCCCCAAACGTCCTTCCCGAACTGAGCGGCCCAGAAGCGGGCAGAGCACCGGAGCACGGGCCCTGCAGTGCGGAGAAGGGAGATAATCCCTTCCCTTTGCCCGCCGGCCGCGCTGTTCCCGATTCTCCAGGAACGCCCCGGACCGAGGGATCGGCCGGCGGGGCGGGAGGAGGCGGGGCCAACGTGGAGGGGCGGGGCCAGTGTTGTTGTGGGGCGCGGTTAAGCATGTAAATGAGATCATTTGCATAATCGTGGGCGTGGTCTCATCGCCCCGTCCTCGCCGCGCTACACGCCGGGAGCGGAAGCGGCGGCCGCGTGAAGGAGGCAACATGGCGGCGCCCGGCAGGAGGTGAGCGCCGCGCCGGGGGCTCCGCCGGGATGGGCTTTCCCCTCACGCGTTCCTTTCCTCCTCACGCGTTCCTTTCCCCTCACGCGTTCCTTTCCCCTCACGCGTTCCTTTCCTCCTCACACGCCTCTTTCCCCTCACGCGTTCCTTTCCCCTCACGCGTTCCTTTCCCCTCACGCGTTCCTTTCCTCCTCACACGCCTCTTTCCCCTCACGCGCCGCTTCCCCCTCACGCGCCGCTTCCCCCTCACGCGCCGCTTCCCCCTCACGCGTTCCTTTCCCCTCACACATTCCTTTTTCCCCTCACACGCTCCTTTCCCCTCACACATTCCTTTTCCCCCCTCACACGCTCCTTTTCCCCCCTCACACGCTCCTTTTCCCCCCTCACACGCTCCTTTTCCCCCTCACACGCTCCTTTTCCCCCTCACACGCTCCTTTTCCCCCTCACGCGTTCCTTTTCCCCCCCTCACACTCTCTTTTCTCCCCTCACACGCTGCTTCCCCCCTCACTCGTTCCTTTTTCCCCTCACACATTCCTTTCCCCCCTCACGCATTCCTTTCCCCTCACACTCTCTTTTCTCCCCCGCAGGAAGCTGGCGGATCTCAGCCTGGATGAGTTCCTCGCTGCCGGCTCGGACTCGGAGCATGACGGCGGCTGGGAGGAGGAGGAGGAGGAGGAGGAGGAGGAGGAGGAGGAAGGCGGCCGGGCCCTGAAGGGCGCTGCCAGGCAGCGGCGGCCCAGCGGGAAGGCGGCCCCGGGGCTGCAGGCACGGCCGGGCAGGTGAGGCCCGAGGAGCTTTGGAAGGGGCTCCCCGGGGGAATGATGCTGTGCCCATCCCTGGAGAGGTTCTGGGTAGCTGAGAAACAAACTCGTGATGGTTTTTCTGGGGTGTTTTCATCTGTCTCAGTGCAGTCTTGCTATCAAGATTTCTTAATCCTTAGCGAATTAAATGGTGTTTTTTTTTTACAGCCTCAGCAGGGCTTTGAGCAGCAGAATAAACAATTAATTCTCTGCCAGCAGGAAGAAGGGAAAGGCGGCTGAGCACAAGGATCAGCTCTCCAGGCTGAAGGACAGGGACCCCGAGTTTTACAAGTTTCTGGAGGAGAACGATCGCAAGCTGCTGGATTTCGATGCCTCAGACAGCTCTGAGGAGGAGGAGGCTCTGCACAGACCCCCTGAGACCCTGGAGGTACCTGCTGGCCTCAGAGAGCTCAGTTCCACCTGCAGGGTTTGTGCTCCAGTGCCAGCCCTGAGCCCATGGAGTGATCTGGGCTGGAAAGGACCTTAAAACTCATCCAACCCCAACACCTCCAGCTGCTCCAGCTGCTCCAAACCCTGCCCAGCCTGACCTGGGACACTGGCAGGGATGGAGCAGCCACAGCTGCATTCCTCCCCACCCTCACAGAGAGGGATTTATTCCCAATAATATCCCAATAATAGCCCATCTAACCCATTCCTGCTCTCCACAGAGTGCTGGGAGCAGCTTTAATCACAGCCCTCCCTCCCTCCCTCCTCAGCAGCTGCCCAGGAGAAGAGCTGGGCCCAGGCAGGGGCTGTAGCAACCTTTGCTCAGTCCCTCCTGCTGATCTCTCTAGGAAGCCAGTGACGAGGATGATGATGATGATGATGAAGACGAAGAGCAAGGAAAAGTCAAGAGGAAGAAAGTTTCCTTCATCCCCGTGAGCTTGAAGATGGTGGAGGAGTGGAAGAAAGCTGCCCAGGTGAGCAGGGAGGTGGGAGCACGAAGCACTGGGGAGTTCCCCTGCCTGGCTGTAAAAGGCCAAGGTGGGATTTGTTTAACCTGGCACAGAATTCATACCCCAAACCCCCTGAGCTCCTGTGTCTCTGTCATTTCTCCTGGGCTGCAGGGCTCACAGAATTCATGCCCCAAACCCCCTGAGCTCCTGTGCCTCTGTTATTTCTCCTGGGCTGCAGGGCTCACAGAATTTGTGCCCCAAACCCCCTGAGCTCCTGTGTCTCTGTCATTTCTCCTGGGCTGCAGGGCTCACAGAATTCATGCCCCAAACCCCCTGAGCTCCTGTGTCTCTGTCATTTCTCCTGGGCTGCAGGGCTCACAGAATTCATACCCCAAACCCCCTGAGCTCCTGTGCCTCTGTCATTTCTCCTGGGCTGCAGGGCTCCAGCATTTCCATTCCATGTGAGGAAGAAGCTGCAGAAACGTGGCTCAGGAGGGGCCAGAGTGATCAGATTTGGATCTCTCACCCTTCTTGCTGAGCCTTTGGCAGCTCCAGGAGCTTCCTCAGTCACATCTTCAGTAATGATGGAATAGCTGGGGGGAACGAAGCTCAAACTGGAAGTTGCTTGCACAGCTAATTAATTCCTTCTCAAGCCTCAGCAATTAAAAGCCAGTTTGAGGGGAGGTGAAGGCCACTGAGTTTGCTAACCCTGTCCTGATGGGTGAGGATGGAGCTCCTTGTGCCATCACCAAAGTTCCAGTGAATTCCAGCACTCCTGTCCCAGTCAGGAGCCTCAGAGTTCCAGGAGATCCCTCACCTCCCCTCCTCAGCAACCCCTTTTCTTCCTTCCCCAGAGGGCTCTCACCCCAAAACTCTTCCATGAGATCACCCAAGCCTACAAGGCAGCTGTGGCCACCACCAAGGGTGACAGTGGCGGGGACCCCAGCAAGTTCCAGGTGACTGACACTGCAGGTGAGGGAAAGGAGATACCTGGGGAGGGGAGAGAGGGGAGGTGAGCCCTGGGAGGGGTTAATTCACCCTTTCACTGCCTGAGGGAGCTTGCCTGGCTGTGCTGCTCTGGCATCTTTGCTTTCAGGGGTTGGTTTTTTCCTTGGAAAGGTGGCTCCTGTGCCTCCTAAACTTAGATTAAAAAAAAATAATCTGAATATGAGGCAAACTGGGAGTTTCTAGAAGGAAATGCAGGAGTTCTGCCATGGAAATTACTGGCTTCAGTTCTTCAGGAACCTGTTTTCCCGTGAGGAAAGCCAGGAATTCATGGACAATCACTTGGAAATGCTTTCCTGGCTTGTTTTCCCCAGTGTTCAATGCCCTGGTGTCCTTCTGTATCCGGGACCTCTTCCACCACCTGCACAAGCTGCTGCTCCCCAAAGCCCCCAAGAACAAACTCAAGTAAGTCTGGGGGGGAGGTTTGGGACCTTCAGGAAAGCTGCTGGGGGTTTGCAAAGCTGCCTGGAGCCTGGGAAGGGAGTGCCAGCCCTTCCCAAACACTGAGGGCCTGCTGGTGCTCACAGGGTTCTCCTTTTCCTCCCCCACTTGTGTCCCCTGCAAACTCCAGGTGTTTGCAGAGGATGTGTGGCTTCAGGAAGGGCTGGACCTGCCTGTCCCTGCACTCAGGGGACAGTTCAGGCTCTGGAAATTGGTTTTCAGAGGAAGGGACCAACCCTTCTGCTGTGTCCCTGCAGTGTCCCCAGCGTGTGACCCCAGTTCATCCAGCAGTTCCTGCCTTGCAGGCAGTTCTTGGTTCAGGGCATTGACCTCACTGCTCATTTTGCTGCTGAAATCTGATTTATTTGGGGTTTTTTTTTTTGTTTGTTTGGGTTTTTTTGTTTGTTTTTTTTAAAGCTAAACCCAACTCTTGCTCCTTTCCAGAATGGTTCTCCCTTCCAGCAGCCCCCTCTGGGGCAAGCTACGACTGGACATCAAGGTTTATCTTGGCTGCACCATACAAGTAAGAAATATCATCATTTTCTGTTTGTGGGGTCAGCCTGGGCCCTGCTGGGCTGTTTAGGATATTTTGGAGTGGGGCAGATGAGGTTTGCCCTCTGAGATTTGTGCTGATTGCTTCCCCGTGTTGTTTTGGGATTATTTGGTCCAATTACCAGTGTGGAGGTTCAGGGGATGCCTGGGTCAGAGCAGGCAGTAAAGAAGGGCTGAATTAACATTCTGGCAGCTCTCTGTGTTTTAATTTGTCTGGCAGATTAATATTTAATAGGCTTTAAAGTAGTTTGCAGTCTGTGTTCCTGCATTCTGCATCATTAATTCATTTTTTGGTGCTGTGATCTCTTCACTTGGGGTAAATACTGAGATCTTCTGTTGGTGACCTCACATGTGGCATCTCTGGCTATGATCATGTTCCATCCCATCCATCCCAAATTTCTGCTGTTTCAGAGACAATTTGTGGGTTGTTTCTGAAGGAAACTCCTTCCCACACTTAATTTTTTTTGTGGTGGTTTTTTTTTTTGTTCATTTGTTTGTTTTTTGGGTTGTTGTTTTTTTTTTTTGAGATTGCTTCATTAGCATCCCCAAATTGGAATAATAAAACCAAAGCAACACTGATCTCTTCAGCAGCTGAGGGAAGGGATACCAGGAGAGACAAGCCAGGATCTGCTGTCCCTCAGCTGGGAGCTGGCACAATGACTTAGCAGAAAGAGCAATTTGATCAGGAGAGCTTGCATTTTTATTTTTTTTTTTCCCTCAAGCTGTGGTGCCTCTCTCCAGCAGGAGAGGATTGCAGACAAGGGAAAAAGCTGGGAATGCAGTCCCTGGGAGCAATCCCAGCTCCTGGGCTGACTCCTGAGAGCCCTCAGTGCCAGCCTCCACCACGGGTGGATTTTCTGGCACGATTTCTGAACAAAACCTTCTCCTTTTGGTGTGTGAGGAACTTGGCAAGGTCTGCTCGGTCCAGAACCTTTGCAGAGCAAGGAGCAGGGTGAGGAGGCAAATTAAATGTGAACAAAATGCCTGTGCTGCTTCCAGCAGCTGGGACTGCATCAGGCAGAGCCTCTCTC
This sequence comes from Phylloscopus trochilus trochilus, assembly GCA_016584745.2. Classification (NCBI taxonomy): domain Eukaryota; kingdom Metazoa; phylum Chordata; class Aves; order Passeriformes; family Phylloscopidae; genus Phylloscopus; species Phylloscopus trochilus. Next base: position 68,914 of record WQNJ02000429.1, on the reverse strand, counting down.
AGAGCAGCCTGGAGCTCCCCTTGCAGCTGAGCTGAGCTGAGCAAGCTGCAGACACAAAGATTTGCTTCTTCACATTTTGGCAAAGCCTTTCCTTGGTGGAGAGTTAACCCAGACACCCCAAAATATCCCAGCTTCCCCCTCAGAAATGCTGGAGGAGCCCAGTGTGCTGTCAGCCAGCTCAGGTGATGTCTCCTGGCGCAGGCTGAGGGTGGATCAGGCCCCTCTGCAGTGAGGTGACATTGTTGGTGTCCTGCACTGCAGATACACCGAGATTGTGCAGCGTCCCCAGGGGAGGTGCTGAGTGCTGAGCTCAGGGACCAGCAGCCCTGCAGCTGCAGCAGCCTGAGCTCCCATTTTCAGCTCCTTAACCTGCCCTGCTCCAGCTGCTGGGGTTGCTGTGAGCTCCTCCCTGACTGAGGAACCAGCAAAGTGCAGCTGGGAAGGAGAGGGGTGGTGATGAACCCTGCCTGATGGGGGACTGGGGATGATGAGCCCTGCCTGATGGGGGGACTGGGGCTGTTCTATTCTCCTCCACAGCTGCTGTCCTGCCTGACAGAGGCCTCAGTGAGTGCAGCAGTGCTGCAGCACGTGAACTCCACCGTGCCCTATTACCTGTCCTTCCCAAAGCAGTGCCGAGCCCTGCTCAAGGTAAGGGGCCATTGGCACCTGAGGGGTTTTTTTCCCCCCCACCTTCAGCTGAGCCTTTTGTGGTGTTTGGGCTGCACCCCCTGGCAGTTTCCAGTGCCTTGTAGTGCTCCCTTGCTGTGCTGTTGTTCCTGGAGAGGGTTCCTGCCTCTCTCCAGGTGCCACAGGGTGATGATGCCAGGCTGAGGTGAGCTCTGTGGGTGGCTCTGTTTGTTGTAGCTGCTGCTCCCCAGGGAGGCAGTTTTGGGAAAGCTGCTTCCTCCTCCCAGATGGAGGAATTGCTGCCAGGCCCTGGGAATGCCTGTGCTGCCTCTCCACTCGGGGAGCTGGGGGTGGAATATTTCAGTGGCAGCTCAGCCAACAACAACTGCTGAGCAGGAACAGCAACACAGGAGGTGTGGGGGAGACACCCAGGGCAGCGGGGTGGCCTCGGGATGGGAACTGCCAGGCAGCTCTGGGGGGAGGCAGGGAAACTTCTCTGATGGTGCAGGTGGCTCAGGGAGGGCTGGGAGGCTGGCACACCCCAGAGCTGAGGGGCTGCTGCTGGCACACCCCAGAGCTGAGGGGCTGGGAGGCTGGCACACCCCAGAGCTGAGGGGCTGGGAGGCTGGCACACCCCAGAGCTGAGGGGCTCTGCTGGCACACCCCAGAGCTGAGGGGCTGGGAGGCTGGCACATCCCAGAGCTGAGGGGCTGCTGCTGGCACACCCCAGAGCTGAGGGGCTGGGAGGCTGGCACACCCCAGAGCTGAGGGGCTGCTGCTGGCACACCCCAGAGCTGAGGGGCTGGGAGGCTGGCACACCCCAGAGCTGAGGGGTTCCTGCAGGCACACCCCAGAGCTGAGGGGCTGGGAGGCTGGCACACCCCAGAGCTGAGGGGCTGGGAGGCTGGCACACCCCAGAGCTGAGGGGCTCTGCTGGCACACCCCAGAGCTGAGGGGCTGCTGCTGGCACACCCCAGAGCTGAGGGGCTGCTGCTGGCACACCCCAGAGCTGAGGGGCTGCTGCTGGCACACCCCAGAGCTGAGGGGCTGGGAGGGTGGCACACCCCAGAGCTGAGGGGCTGGGAGGCTGGCACACCCCAGAGCTGAGGGGCTGGGAGGCTGGCACAGCCCAGAGCTGAGGGGCTGCTGCTGGCACAGCCCAGAGCTGAGGGGCTGCTGCTGGCACACCCCAGAGCTGAGGGGCTGCTGCTGGCACACCCCAGAGCTGAGGGGCTGCTGCTGGCGCACCCCAGAGCTGAGGGGTTCCTGCAGGGCATCCCTGAGGAAGCTTTTCCAGCCTTCTCTGTGCTGGGCACTTCCTTGGTGCAGGTGAGGTGATTGGTTTTGGAGGGGCACCAGGTGCACTTGGGGGAGATGGGAATCTCTCAGGAGAGTTGAAATGAGTATTTAACCCCAGAAATCCAAGTTGTGTGTTTCTTAGAGGTGCTGATTTTGGATAGATTCCTTTATTGATCGTGGGAACGTCAGCCTTGGCTGTTGTGTGGTGTCCTGGTGAGAGTGTGAGGACAGAAGGGCTGCCAGTGACTGACTGACAGCACTCTGTGCCACCTCTGTGCCACCTCTGTGCCACCTCTGTGCCACCTCTGTGCCACCTGCCTCCTGGCTGCCTTCTTGCTGGGAAGGAGGGAGGTTCAGGCCCGCCTGTGGCCAGCAGGGAGCTCTTTGTCCCTTCACTCACCTGTCTCTGTGTTTCATCCCAGCAAACCATCACTCTCTGGAGCACAGGGGAGGAGACAGTCAGAGTCCTGGCCTTCCTGGTGCTGAACAAGATCTGCAGGTACAAGAAGGAGGTTTACCTCAGCCCCCTGCTCAAGGTAAGCCTGGCTCCTGCTGAGAGCTGCACCTTTTCTTCCTCATGTTACGTGCAAACACCTCAGGGCCTTGAGCTACACCTGAGCAGGTGCTGCAGGTGATGCTGGCAGCCTCCAGAAAACCAAACAGGGCAGAGATTCTGTCAGGTCAGGGTGATTCCTGCCTCCCACTGCTGCCCTTCCTGCTGGGGGCACAGAGGCTGAGCAGGGCAGGTCTCGGGTGCCTGATCAGTATTCATCTCCCAGACTCCTGAGTGCTGAGGTGCTCTGCCCTTTCAGCTGAGTTGCCAGCTGTGCTTCCCTGCCCCAGTGACACCTGAGCAGCAGAGCTGTGCCCAGCCATCCCCAGGTGTGGCTCAGAGCCTCCTGCAGCCAAGCAGTGCTGGGCACATCTCCCAGCTGCACACCTGGAGAACGGAGCAGGCTGGATCCTTCCTTCCTTTCCGTGACAAAAAGAGCAAGGCTGAATTCTTGGACACACCTGGGGAGGAGCAGATGCTTTTTTAACACGCTGACTTCTCCTCCCTCTTCCCCTGGGGCAGCAAATGTACATTGCCTTGGTGAAGAACTCCAGGTTCACCTCTCCCAACGCGCTGCCCATGATCAGCTTCATGCAGCGCACGCTGACGGAGCTGCTGAGCCTGGACACGCAGAGCTCCTACCAGCACGGCTTCCTCTACATCCGCCAGCTGGCCATCCACCTGCGCAGCGCCATCACCCTCAGGAAGAAGGTAAGGTGGCCACCCCTCCTCCTGGATCCCTCTGGGGGATTGCTTGATGTGCTGGTTTGAAAGCAAAACCAGCCAGACTCCCAGTCAGAGATATAATTTAATAGGAGAAGGGAAGGGAAAAAGAGGGTAAAATAAAATGAGGAATGGATTTCCTAGAGAAGCTGTGGCTGCCCCATCTCTCCAGGGCTGGGTTGGATGGAGCTCAGAGCAGCCTGGGGTGGTGGAAGCTGTTCCTGCTCATGGATGGTGTTTAAGGTCCCTTTGAACCCAAACCCTCCTGCAGGGTGGGAGTTGCTTTTCTCTGCCCACTTGGCAAGAGTTTGTGCTGCACTTTTCATGCTGGGCACCCTTTTTGCACTCTGAGGCTGCTGTTTGCAGCCTCTGTTACAAAACCTGCAGGTAAAGCAGCTTAGGAGCCACCCTGGGGTGTTGCAGCTCCCCAGCAAAGTCTGTTTGAGGGACTTAACTGCACAAAGCAGCTCAGACCTTTTGGGGGAGCAGGCCTGGTTTTCAGCCACCTCCAGTCTGACCTGGGAAATCTGAGTCAGATTGCTAATCCTGGATTTAGTTCTGTTTAGCAAAACAGACCCCACGGATTAATGGTTCAGCTGCCCCCAAACAGGGCAGGGGTTGGTGCCCAGCTAAATCTCCTGGCTGGTCAGACACGGGGATAAATAAGCAGAGATAAATGAAGTCTGGGCTGCAGATCCCCTAATTGGATTGCACTGGCTCCTTGCACCCCCAGACAAGGAGCAAATCCACTTGATTTCACAGCTGGGGACTCTGGTGGGGCTGCAGCTGGCAGTGCCACCACCCAAATGTCCCAATGCAACACTCAGCCTGTGTAAATGGAGCAGTGGGTGCTGCTGGGAGGTGATTACCAGAGCAGATTGCTCGTCTGTCCCTGGGCAGGAGAAGCTGAGAAAAGCTCTCTGGTCCATCTCAGCAGCCTGGGGAGAGCTGGCAGAGCCCTGCCACGTCCAGCTGTGCCTTGGCTGCAGTCCCTGCTGCAAGGCTTGGCCCAGTGGCTGCAGTACAAGGATTCTGTCCCTGTCTCAGGATTTGTGCATCCTGCTTTTCCCTGCAAAAGGGATGAGCTGGGCCTTGGAAAAAAAAAAACACAAGTGGGGGCTGAGGTTCCTATTGCTGTGGGTTTGGGCAATACCTGCAGAGCTACAGAACTTTTTGGGAAGGGTTTCCTTCAGAGACTCCTGCTCCAGCTGGGCTTTTATCCAGCCTGGCACTAAGAGCTGCTGCAGCTCCTGCCCAGAGGCTTGAAAACAACGCCCTGGCCTGGTGCTGAGCCAGGCTGGGTCACTGTCACTGCTGTCACCTGTCACTGCTGGCTGCTGCAGTGCTTTTGCTGGCAGCTTTGCTCTCTCTGCTCTGCTGCCTGGCACTTGCACCCTGTGTGAACAGAGCTGTGCTGGGTGGTGTTCTTCCCAAGAGTGCTGGGGCTGATGCTTTGCTCCAGTGATCAGCTCAGGATTCCCTGTGCCTGGCCACATCCCAGTGCCTGCTGTGAGGCTGGGGACTCGTCCTGCTCAAAGCAGCCACCCTTGGAGCAACACCAGACTGGTTTTATTCACTTTGTCTCCTTCAGGCTCTGGCTGGGTTACCCAGTGAGCCCTGAGAGTGGCAGCTCCAGTGTGGTTACACCTCCCTGGGGCATTGCAAACCAGCCTGGGCAGGGTGAGCACCTACCAAATGCCACATTTTCAAGTTTCTGCCTTTATTTATTTAATTTTTCCCCCCCTCTTTCCTGCAGGAGAACTTCCAGTCAGTCTATAACTGGCAGTACATCCACTGCCTGTACTTCTGGTGTCGAGTTCTCAGCACCATCCACCCCAGTGAGGTCATGGAGCCCCTCATCTACCCCTTGACACAGGTCATTATTGGCTGCATCAAGTGAGTGGAACTCCTCATTCTCTTTGCTCTGCTTTGTTGTGTCATTTCACAGCTCTGTGCTTTGGATTTCACCGTGAGTGCTCTCAAAGCTGCCTTTAATTGAAATTTTCCAGCCCGAGGTGTGTGTGTGTGTGTGTGAGCAGCCATTCAGGTGGGGACAGGGTTGTGGTGTGGGTTTATTCTTTTCCTCTTTGTCTGAGAAAAGTCTCAGTCTGAATAACCTGGGCAGATTATCCTTGTCACTGCAAGGAAAACGATCTGCCTTGCTTCAGAAAATCCCCATCTCCAGCTCTGTAAATACATTTAGGGGCTGCCTTTTTGGTGCCTGTTTGTTGGGATTTGGAGAAGTGGGACACAGTTGTTATTTTCAGGGTGTCTGCTGAGCATTCCCTCCTGGTGTCACTTTGTATGGATGAAGTGTTTGTGCTCTGAGGTGCCTGTTAACGAGGAGCATTGAGGGAGTTTTGGGATCTCTGGTGATCTCCCAAATCCTGTTAGCTCTGTTAACCAGATTCTCAGCTTTAAAACCCAGGCCTGGAAAAACTCCCCAGCGGGGCTGGGGATAAGCAGGTTTAAACGATCAGATAAGAGGATGCAAACATCCCTCCTGCCATCCCCCACTGCTCCTGGGGGTGGGTCCAGGCAGCTTCCTACCTGTCCAGCAGAGAAATCAGGGCTCTGGGGTCCAGGAGAGGCTCAGCAGGTTTTTTTGGCAGCTTGGCAGGAGCTGCAGTTGCTGCCTGGCGAGGCTTTGGAGGTTTGGGAACCCCCACAGAAGAGTTTGGGGTGACCTCACTGTGGCCTTCCAGGACCTGATGTAGCTACAAAATAGATGGAGAGAAGATTTCCAAAGGATGGAGGGACAGGACACGGGGAATGGTTGTTTTTAGCAGCAGGAGCTCCTGTTTTGGTGTCCCCTTTTTATCCATAAACTTTTCCTGGCCTGATCTGCTGGGATTTGTGCCCTGCTCCTGGCCTGAGCTGTGGAAATGAAGCTGTTCTCTGGGGGGTGATTAAAGGAGGGGTTTTTGGTGCCCCCTGAGGCATTGCAGCCTCTCAGCAGGTGCAGGGAAGGAAGCAGGGCCAGCCTGGGTGTCCCTGAGCAGGACCAGGGTGACCTGGAGCAGAGGCTGCTGCTGAGAGGAGATGTCCCCGTCCCCTCTGGCCACCAGGGCTGTGACAGGATGGGCTGTGCCAAACCAAACCAAGCCTTGAGGAGGACAGGAGCCCTTCCAAGTGATGGGGAGGCACTGGGGACCCTCCAGGGAGGTGACAGGAGTGGCTGTGGGGGCACTGGGCAGCTGGAGCTCCCTGAGCAGAGCTGCTCCCAGCTGTGTTTGGCATTCCCTGTGCGTGCAGCCCCTCTGAAATGAATGGCTGTGGTTTACAGTAAATCCATACACTTAACAGCTTTATTCCTCGATCAATTAATTCCTGAGAATGGCTTTCGTCATCTCCAGAGGTGCCAGAGCCAGGGGTGCAAAGCAGATTTATTTCTGGAATGGCTCCAGTGATAATTATTTCACTATTTGGAAGGGGGATGCAGCTGATTGATGGTGCCTGGTCAAACGTTTTTATTTTGTGGGCTCTCCTGGATTGCTCAGCAAGTCCTTTGGGGAGGGAGGGGTTCATTTATCAGCTTGGGTCTGTCACCTCTGAGCTGTGGATTTAAAACATCAAATTTTTAATGCCAGAGGCTTCCATGACTACAAGTGCAGGTCACTGAGTGAGGGGCTTGAGAGTGGGACAGAAAGGGGTTTTAGGGGTTGCTCTCCATTCTCTCCCTGCTCCTGGGAGTTGGCTCAGCTTTTGTCTTAATTCCCTTAATTATTTGAAATGTGGGTGCAAGTCAGTCAGGGCTCTTCCTCCCTCCTCCTGCAGGAATTTTTATTTCCAGCTGTGGGGTGCCTTCAGCAGCCCAGGTTGTTGTGCAGAGATTCCTTCAGCAGGATGGGGAAATGCTTTCCTGCAGGTGCAGTCCCTCCATGAATCTGACCTAATATCATTTATTTCTATTTATTTTATTTTATTTTTTCTTTCTTTTCCCTGCCCAGGCTGGTGCCCACGCCTCGCTTCTACCCCCTACGCATGCACTGCATCCGTGCCCTGACCCTGCTGTCCCAGAGCACCAGCACCTTCATCCCCGTGCTGCCCTTCATCCTGGAGGTGGGTTCATCCTGCTCAACACCTCACTGACCCCCACCAGCAGCTCCCAGGGGTTCCCCCTTTGCTCAGCCCCCTAAAAACCCCTGGCAAGCAGCACCAGACGTGCTGAGCAAAGAGGGTTCAGCTCTCCTTGTCTGTGAGCGGTGCCTGAGAGCAGCTGGCTGCAGAAATGCCTTCCCAGGGGTTGGACTGGTGCAAAAATGCATTCCCAGGGGTTGGACTGGTGCAGAAATGCCTTCCCAGGGGCTGAACTGGTGCAGAAATGCCTTCCTAGAAGGTTGGACTGGTGCAGAAATGCCCTTCCAGGGGTTGGACTGGTGCAGAAATGCCCTTCCAGAGGGGTTGGACTGGTGCAGAAGTGCCTTCCCAGGGGTTGGACTGGTGCAGAAATGCCCTTTCAGAGGGCTGGACTGGTGCAGAAATGCCTTCCCAGGGGGTTGGACTGGTGCAGAAATGCCCTTTCAGAGGGCTGGACTGGTGCAGAAATGCCTTCCCAGGGGCTGAACTGGTGCAGAAATGCCCTTTCAGAGGGTTGGACTGGTGCAGATATGCCTTCCCAGGGGGTGGACTGGTGCAGAAATGCCTTCCCAGGGGTTGAACTGGTGCAGAAATGCCTTCCCAAGGGCTGGACTGGTGCAGAAATGCCTTCCCAGGGGTTGAACTGGTGCAGAAATGCCTTCCCAAGGGTTGGACTGGTGCAGAAATGCTCTTCCAGGGGTTGGATTGATGCAGAAATGCCTTCCCAGGGGGTTGGACTGGTGCAGAAATGCCCTTCCAGGGGTTGGACTGGTGCAGAAATGCCTTCCCAGGGATTGAACTGGTGCAGAAATGCCCTTCCAGAGGGTTGGACTGGTGCAGAAATGCCTTCCCAGGGGCTGGACTGGTGCAGAAATGCCCTTCCAGGGGTTGGACTGGTGCAGAAATGCCTTCCCAGGGACTGGACTGGTGCAGAAATGCCCTTCCAGGGGCTGAACTGGTGCAGAAATGCCCTTTCAGAGGGTTGGACTGGTGCAGCTGGGCTGGGCAGAGGGGTGGCCAGGGGAATTCAGAGCTTCAGCTGGCTGCAGGAATTCCCCAAGCTCCATCCTGCTGCTGTGGTCACCTCCTGGGGAAGGCAGAGCTGTTCCTGACTGCAGACAATGGAAATGGAAGAAAAAAAAACACTTCAAGAATTTAAAAAAAAATAAATTTAGGAAGATGTCTGTGAGGACTCGAGCTTGGCAGGAGGAGCAGGGACGCAGCCAGGCTCACTCCTGACCGAGCTCTCTTGAAGCAAAGGCTGTTGTGCTTTGGGGTTGTTGTGAAGGTCCCTTGCAAACCACATCCTCAGCCCGTGGAATGTTGATAGACCTCCTGCTCCCTGGCCTGGGTGGCTTTGCCATCCCTCTGCTTCCTTCCTCTTGCTCCTGCCTGCCTGAAACCCTGCCAGCCAGATTTTGGGAGGGAGGCATCTCCCCTCTGGGCTTGAGGCACTGCAGGGGGAGGATTCTTCTTGCTGTGAGAGAGGGGCCTCAGGGCCTTCCCTCCTCTTGGCATTTTGGCCCTGACACCTCCTCCCTGAGCCGGGTGTCAGGCCTCAGCCAGGTGTTCCAGGAGCACCTGAGCTCCATCAGGTGTTCCCATGCAGCACCCTGAGCACCCTCAGGTGTTGCTGAGCACCCTCAGGTGTTCCTGAGCACCCTCAGGTGTTGCTGAGCACCCTCAGGTGTTCCCACTCTGCAACCTGAGCACCCTCAGGTGTTCCCATGCAGCACCCTGAGCACCCTCAGGTGTTCCTGAGCACCCTCAGGTGTTCCTGAGCACCCTCAGGTGTTGCTGAGCACCCTCAGGTGTTCCCACTCTGCCCTGAGCACCCTCCATTGTTCTCCTGATCACCCTCAGGTGTTCCAACTCTGCAACCTGAGCACCCTCAGGTGTTCCTGAGCACCCTCAGGTGTTCCTGAGCACTCTCAGGTGTTCCCACTCTGCAACCTGAGCACCCTCAGGTGTTCCTGAGCACCCTCAGGTGTTCCCACTCTGCAACCTGAGCACCCTCAGGTGTTCCTGAGCACCCTCAGGTGTTCCCACTCTGCAACCTGATCACCCTCAGGTGTTCCTGAGCACCCTCAGGTGTTCCTGAGCACCCTCAGGTGTTCCCACTCTGCAAACTGATCACCCTCCATTGTTCTCCTGAGCACCCTCAGGTGTTCCTGAGCACCCTCAGGTGTTCCAACTCTGCAACCTGAGCACCCTCAGGTGTTCCTGAGCACCCTCAGGTGTTCCAACTCTGCAACCTGAGCACCCTCAGGTGTTCCTGAGCACCCTCAGGTGTTCCCACTCTGCAACCTGAGCACCCTCAGGTGTTCCTGAGCACCCTCAGGTGTTCCTGAGCACTCTCAGGTGTTCCCACTCTGCAACCTGAGCACCCTCAGGTGTTCCTGAGCACCCTCAGGTGTTCCAACTCTGCAACCTGAGCACCCTCAGGTGTTGCTGAGCACCCTCAGGTGTTGCTGAGCACCCTCAGGTGTTCCCACTCTGCAACCTGAGCACCCTCAGGTGTTCCTGAGCACCCTCAGGTGTTCCTGATCACCCTCAGGTGTTCCCACTCTGCAACCTGAGCACCCTCAGGTGTTCCTGAGCACCCTCAGGTGTTCCCGAGCCACCCTCAGGTGTTGCTGAGCACCCTCAGGTGTTCCCATCCTGCTCTGCCCCCTGAGCTCCCTCAGGAGCTGTATTCCAGGTGTGGGAGGTGACCTGCCCAGGGTGCCCAGGGGGCTGTGGTGCACCCTGGCAGTGGGAGCTGTGGATCCCAGCTCCCTTCCCGCTCCCCACGTGCAAAACTGGGAGCTTGGGAGAGCCCCAAATCCCTCTCCTTCCTTCCTGCCTGCCCTGGCCTGGCCTCCCCTCTGTCTGCCAGTGGTTCTCCCCTCAGCCACACTGCTGCCTTGTGACCTTCTGTGGCCCTCTGGGCTCTCATTATCCCCTGGCCAGCCCGGCCCAAGGAATTCCTGGACACCCTTCCCGCTGTGCCTCAGCCTGGCTGGCAGCCCTGGGGATGGGAACCACACTTCCTCCCCTGCCCCCGGGCCCTGCTGCCTCCTGGGCCAGTTCCAGAGCCTCTGGCTGCACTTCCCTGCCTGCCTGGAGGCTGCCAGGGAGCCCCAGGGCCTTGAATGTGTCTGACCTGGGGGATCAATAGCTCTGTTTGGGCCAGAGAAATAACTGTGCATAACGAGGTTTATGGCATCGATTCCCCAGGCAAGGGCTCTTTGTTTGCACAAGCCCCCCCACGCTTGTCCCTCCCTTCCAAATAACCTGGATTGACAAATAAAATGTCAGAAATCAATAACAGTCTCCTGCTGCTGTGGCCTGGGGGCACTGCTGTGACCTGAGCAGCTTCTCCCTGGCCTGGGCTGCTGATGGATGTGCTGCTGCTGCTGCACAGAGGGGAACAGAAATTGTTTCCTGCCCAGGAGGGCAGCCTGGAGGGGTTTGGGCACAGGGGGAGAGGAGCTGGGGCTGCTGCAGAGTGTGGGTGAGCAGGACGTGCTCCTCACCCCCCCTGTGGCTGTGCAGATCTCATCCATTGGTGGCTTTTCTTTTTTTGTTAAAATGGGATTGAAGCCTCCCTTGAGATCCTGGCATCCTCTGATACCCAGTGCTGTGAGCAGGTCTCCCTGGGACCGTTGGGAATTGGGTGTGAGCAGCACTTTGTCTTGCTTTGGAGCTCTTCTCCCCTTCAGGGACAGCTCCAAAACCCACTCCAGCTTTAGGGTACAACCTCTGGGAAAGGTGGGGCTGAGGAACAAACCTCAGTCTCTCGTGCTCTTGCTTGTGTTGGTTTCCTCTTCACCCCACGGCACCTCTCACACCCAGGTGTCCACAGCTTCAGGTGTGTTGGTGTTTGCTCCCTCCCTGTCCCTGGCTGGGCTGTTTAGGAAAGCTGTGGGGCAGTGATCAGCATTTGGGGTTTCTGCGTTGTCTCCTTGGCTCTGCCACCACCTGCATGCTCTCAGCTCCCTCGTTTGCTGCTTGCTTTGTGCTGTCATCACCTCTACACTCATTTTATGTTTTTCCTCTTCCAGGTTTTCCAGCAAGTGGATTTCAACAAGAAGCCAGGACGGATGAGTTCCAAACCCATCAACTTTGCTGTGATCCTGAAGCTCTCCAATGCCAACCTGCAGGAGAAGGCCTTCAGGGTGAGTGGGGATCAGCCTGCAGCAGTTCCCTGGGACAAGGACTGTGCCTGTGTCCCTGTCCCCAAAGGCTGGGCACTCCTTTCCCAGTCTGGGAAATCTGTGGGGTTTGGGTGCTGTTGGGGGATCTGTAGGGTTTGGGTGCTGTAGGAGATCTGTAGGGTTTGGGGGCTTTAGGAAATCTGTGGGGTTTGGGTGCTGTAGGAGATCTGTGGGGTTTGGGTGCTGTGGGAGATCTGTGGGGTTTGGGTGCTGTGGGAGATCTGTGGGGTTTGGGTGCTGTGGGAGATCTGTGGGGTTTGGGTGCTGTAGGAGATCTGTGGGGTTTGGGTGCTGTAGGAGATCTGTGGGGTTTGGGTGCTGTGGGGGATCTGTGGGGTTTGGGTGCTGTGGGTTTTGGGTGCTGTGGGGGATCTGTGGGGTTTGGGTGCCGTAGGAGATCTGTGGGGTTTGGGTGCTGTGGGAGATCTGTGGGGTTTGGGTGCTGTGGGGGATCTGTGGGGTTTGGGTGCCGTGGGGGTTCTGTGGGGTTTGGGTGCTTTGGGAGATCTGTGGGGTTTGGGTGCTTTAGGAGATCTGTGGGGTTTGGGTGCCGTGGGGGCTCTGTGGGGTTTGGGTGCCATGGGGGATCTGTGGGGTTTGGGTGCTGTAGGGGATCTGTAGGGTTTGGATCATACCCAGTCCCTCGATGTGTGTTTCTCCTGCCCAGGATGGACTCATTGACCAGCTCTATGACCTGCTCCTGGAATATCTCCATGGCCAAGCCCACAGCATTGGCTTCCCAGAGCTGGTTCTCCCCACTGTTATCCAGGTAAGGGGGCAGACACTTCAGGAGTGTGCACAGAGTGGGATAAGGTCGTGTGAGCTGACAGTGAACTCCTCAAAAGGGGAGAACCATTTATCTTTGCTTAATATTAATTTTGATTTGTGTTTTGGGGAGGAACAGAGGCATCACATCTCATGAGGCTGGAGGCAGGGCAGAGTGGCTCTGGAGTTTGCCATCTGTTGGGAGCCAGGGGCTGCAGAGCTGCTCTGGGGTGGGGTTGGGATGGTGATCCCAGGTGAGTTCTTGGGAATTCAGAGCTGTCCCAGTTGTTGTGGGGTCTTGGAGCAGATCCTGTGCTCTGAGCCCCAGCTTTTCCTCATCCTCAGCCTCCCCGAGGTGCTCTCCACAAGATGGCAATCTTCCCTCCCAATCCTCCCTTCCCAATCTTTCCAGTCTTCCCTCCCTTCTCAGGCTCCATCACCTGCAGCTGCAGGCAGCACAGCTCAGTGTGGGAATGTTGGAATGTGTCCCCTCATTCCCAGCCCTCTGTCTCTGCCTCAGGAGTGGCTGCTGTCACATCCTCTGTGGGGACAGAGGATGGAACAGAGGACTCTGCTTGTCCTGGGGTGTGCACACCTTGGGACACCCCTGGCTGCTGTGCCCCACAGACATTTTGGGATTTCCATGGCTGCTGGGAGAGCTCTGGCTGTGCCCCACAGACATTTTGGGATGTTGCTGGAGGAGCTCTGGCTGTGCCCCACAGACATTTTGGGATGTTGCTGGGGGAGCTCTGGCTGTGCCCCACAGACATTTTGGGATGTTGCTGGAGGAGCTCTGGCTGTGCCCCACAGACATTTTGGGATGTTGCTGGGGGAGCTCTGGCTGTGCCCCACAGACATTTTGGGATTTCCATGGCTGCTGGGGCATCACTGGCTGTGCCCCCCAGGCTGTTGGTGAGGCACAGCTCCCCAGTGTCCCTGCCAGGGGCTGGCATCTGCCAGGCACGGGGCTCTTGGCCATGTCCCCCAGGCTGGCTCCCCTGTGTGTGCAGGCAGAGCAGCTCCAGTGCCCGTGCCTGTCCCTGCTCCCCCTTTTTGGCAGCCCAGGGCCCCGAGATGGGAGGCAGCAGCAGCTGGGCTGGCATCAGGAGCTGCTGCCGGCCCCGTGGCTCCCCCAGGCAGCCCAGGGGTGCTGCAGGGGGTGGATGCTCCGGGGTTCCTGCCTGGCTGGGCTGGGCTGGGCTTCCCAAAGGCTGTGTGGGGAGAGGCTCCTCTCCTGGAGCACGTCCAGCCCGCCCTGGAGATCCATCTGTCCCTCCCTGCTGAGCTCACGCCTCTCCCAGCGCCGTGGCAGGGCTGTTCCAGCTGGCAGGGGCTGTGGCCCTCCTCCTCCTCCTCCTCCTCCTCCTCCTCCTCCTCCTCCTCCTCCTCCTCCTCCTGCTGCTGCTCTGGTCAGCAGCTCCAGGCTGAGCTTCCCAGACTCAGCTGCCCAGCTCTCTGCCTGGAAGGCAGGAAGCACGGGGCAGATGAAAGGAGAGGAGAGCCAGCAGGGCTGGCAGAGGCTTCAAAGCTGCTGCTGCTGCCCCAGGGCTGGTCACTGCTGCAGGGCAGGCAGGGAAGAGCCCCCTCCCTGCCCCAGAGCCCTGGCAGGCAGCAGGGAGCTCTGGGGGAGGTTGGAGGGGCAGAGCAGGGAGCAGAAGGGGGAGGTTGGAGGGGCAGAGCTGGCAGGAGCTGGCAGGAGCAGCGAGCCAGAAGGGCAGGAGGTGCTGCCTTGCCTTGCCTTGCCTTGCCTTGCCTTGCCTTGCCTTGCCTTGCCTTGCCAGCACCACTCCTGCTGCTGCTCCCTCTGTCCCCAGGGAGATGTTCCCCTGTCAGGAGAGGAGTTCTGGGCAGGGTTTGGCTCCCCTGCATCACTTCCAGTAAGAGGAGCTTGGGGTTTTGCTCTGTGGTCTCTGCTGGCAGTGGGACAGAATCAGCCCCAGTGATGACAGGGCTGGGATGTGAAGCTTGAATGCCATATCCCCACACACACACACACACTCTGGTGTTGTGACTGCTTTTATCCTGCAGAGATCCCACTGTTCCCTTTGGCAGAGGAGGGGGAAGCACACACAGACCCTGGGTTTTTTCCCCCCCTCTCTCTGTCCTTTATCTCATTTCACCTCCCTGGTTGTGTCCCTGCCTCTCCACAGAGGGCTGGGATCTCCTGAGGTTTCATTCACGTCTGTGGCAGAGAGAGGTGGGCTGAGGGGGGAGCAGGGGCTGGGAGGGGGAGCACGCAGCTCCAGGCTGCACTGACAGAGCCCAGGGTTTTGCAGGATTTCTGGTGACACTTCTGCAAGGGAAGAAAAATGATAATGCACGTGGCAGCGGATGGGATGGATCTGGGGCTGCAGCTGGGGGATCAAGTGAGATAAATGGAATGACAAACGCATCTCTCAGTGGAGATAAATATGCAGCACCTATAAAAAATAAATATTTTAGTGGGGAGGGTGTGGGTGGTGAGGGCAGGACAGGCTCCAGCAGCAGCAGAATTGTGCTGATGGTTTCTTTGTGCTTTGGGGGCAGCAGGGAAGCTCTGGCTCTCAATCCCCATTTTCCTGAGCTGGTGCTGATCACAGCTGGGGTGTGCAGGAGGGAGAGGGCCGAGGGAAGCCCCTGGTGCTCCTGAGTGGGGAGATCCTGCAGCAAAGAGCCCTCAGAGAGCAGTGTCCTGGCAGGGAGGGGCTGCCTGGCACTGCCACCTGGCAGCTCATCCTCCACAGCCCCCCACTTGGCACTGGCAGCAGAGAAACGTCTGCTTTTCCTTGCTTTTCCTTGCTTTTCCTTGCTTTTCCTTGCTTTTCCTTGCTTTTCCTTGCTTTTCCTTGCTTTTCCTTGCTTTTCCTTGCTTTTCCTTGCTTTTCCTTGCTTTTCCTTGCTTTTCCTTGCTTTTCCTTGCTTTTCCTTGCTTTTCCTTGCTTTTCCTTGCTTTTCCTTGCTTTTCCTTGCTTTTCCTTGCTTTTCCTTGCTTTTCCTTGCTTTTCCTTGCTTTTCCTTGCTTTGTTTTCTTTGCTTTTCCTTGTTTTCCTTGCTTTTCCTTGCTTTCCTTGCTTTCCTTGCTTTCCTTGCTTTCCCTGCTTTCCCTGCTTTCCTTCCTTTCCTTCCTTTCCTTCCTTTCCTTCCTTTCCTTGCTTTCCTTGCTTTCCTTGCTTTCCTTGCTTTCCTTCCTTTCCTTCCTTTCCTTCCTTTCCTTCCTTTCCTTCCTTTCCTTCCTTTCCTTCCTTTCCTTCCTTCCCTTCCTTCCCTTCCTTCCCTTCCTTCCCTTCCTTCCCTTCCTTCCCTTCCTTCCCTTCCTTCCTTCCCTTCCAGCAGAGCCTTGCAGGCCATGCCTGGAGGAGGCAGTAATGGATTTGCTGCCTGGGAACCCTGATAGCATCTCCTGGTCCCACTGAGAGGAGGGCTCCATCGTGGGTTAACCATTTTCTGCTGCCTTATTGGGTCTCTCTCTCTCTAAATCAAATGTCTCTGCGGTCTTTGTGGCCTTATTTATGGCTCCAGCAAAGAGCTTGGCCTGCAGGATTCAGCCAGCACTCCTGGAGCTGGGGAGAGCTGTTAGCAGGCAGGGGAGGCACTGGAATTCGGGCCATGAATCAGCCTGGACACCCCCATCCCTCTTCCTGTCACCAGGAGCATCCAGGGCTGCCTCAGCTCTTGGTTTGGAGGTGTCACAGCAGGGTGCTGCTGCTGCAGAGTTTCGTTTTGTCTTTTTTGGTGTGGATTTGAGCCCTGGGAGGGTCTGAGGTGCCAGCTGGGGTTGGGTTTGAGCCCTGGGAGGGTCTGAGGTGCCAGCAGGGGTTGGGTTTGAGCCCTGGGAAGGTCTGAGGTGCCAGCTGGGGTTGGGTTTGAGCCCTGGCAAGGTCGGGGGTTCCAGCTGGGGTTGGGTTTGAGCCCTGGGAGGGTCTGAGGTGCCAGCTGGGGTTGGGTTTGAGCCTTGGGAGGGTCTGAGGTGCCAGCTGGGGTTGGGTTTGAGCCCTGGGAAGGTCAGAGGTGCCAGCTGGGGTTGGGTTTGAGCCCTGGGAAGGTCAGGGGTGCCAGCTGGGGTTGGGTTTGAGCCCTGGGAAGGTTGGGGGTTCCAGCTGGGGTTGGGTTTGAGCCCTGGGAAGGTCAGGGGTGCCAGCTGGGGTTGGGTTTGAGGCTTGGGGATGTCAGGGGTGCCAGCTGGGGTTTGGTTTGAGCCCTGGGAAGGTCAGGGGTGCCAGCTGGGGTTGGGTTTGAGCCCTGGGAGGGTCTGAGGTGTCAGCTGGGGTTGGGTTTGAGGCTTGGGGATGTCAGGGGTGCCAGCTGGGGTTTGGTTTGAGCCCTGGGAAGGTCAGGGGTTCCAGCTGGGGTTGGGTTTGGGCAATGGCAAGGTCGGGTTTTCCAGCTGCCGTGGCTCCCTGAGGGTGGGAGGTGCCTTTTCACCCCTGGGAAGTTTATGAGACCCCTCACAGGGCTTTGATTCCCCCTCTCCTTTCCCTCCTGCCAGCTGAAGTCCTTCCTGAGGCACTGCAAGGTGGCCAACTACTGCAAGCCCATCCGGCAGCTGCTGGAGAAGCTGCAGGAGAACTCAGCGCACATCTGCAGCCGGCGGCAGCGCGCCGCCTTCGGCGTGGCCAGCACGGCCGCTGTGGTGAGCCTGGGGACACCGGGGACACTGCCTGGGGACAGGGACACTGCTGGGGACACTGCCTGGGGACAGGGACACTGCCCAGGGACAGGGACACTGCCTGGGGACACTGCCTGGGGACACTGCCCGGGGACAGGGACACTGCCTGGGGACACTGGGGACACTGCTGGGGACACTGCTGGGGACAGGGACACTGCTGGGGACACTGCTGAGGACAAGGACACTACCTGGGGACAGGGACACTGCCTGGGGACACTGCCCGGGGACGGGGACACTGCCCGGGGACACTGCTGGGGACAGGGACACTGCCTGGGGACAGGGACACTGCCTGGGGACACTCTGTGGGGACAGGGACACTGCCTGGGGACAGGGACACTGCTGGGGACACTGCCTGGGGACGGGGACACTGCCTGGGGACAGGGACACTGCTGAGGACAGGGACACTGCCTGGGGACAGGGACAGTGCCCTGTGTGCTGTCTCTCCCTGCAGCTGGAGCAGAAGGCAATGTTCAGTAGCAGAGGGTCCCAGAGCTCGTTTGGGGAGAGCCTCTCCTGAGCTCCCAGCAGCTCTGAGGGCTTTTCCTGCAGGCAGAGTCTGGGATCTGGGAATCCCCTTTCAGTGCTGAGATCATCTGGGGATCTGCAAAGCCCCAGGGGTGCTCCTGTGGGGGGGCTTTGTGCAGCCCCCAGTGCCTTTGGCAGCTCAGGGTTGCATTTTCCAGTTTGCAGCTCTTGGCTCCCTCTGTTTTCCAGGCTTTGCTTGGCCTGAGGAGACTTCTCAGTCCCACCACTCCTGACTCAGCAGCTGCTGCAATAACTGAGGCTAAATTCATTTAGTGCTGCTTGCCTCTGAGCCGTGGCTGCCAATTTCTGCCCAGGAGCTGGGAAAACCTGCTCTGGGATATGATCTTCACCTCGTGCCCTTGACTCCCTGTGTTTGTTGGAAAACTGCCTGGGAAACCTTTCCATTTGTTACCCCTTTGTCCACAGGAGCAGTGGGAGAAGCAGGTGAAGGAGGAGGGGACACCCCTGAGCAGGTACTACACCCAGTGGAAGAAGCTGAGGGAGAAGGAGATCCAGCTGGAAATCAGTGGCAAGGAAAGGGTGAGTGCCAGATCCTGGTGAGAGCCACGTCCTGGTGCCACCAGGGTGGTGCTGCTGGCACAGGGGGACAGCCAGGGCATGGGACAGGGACAGGGGGACAGCCAGGGCATGGGGACAGGGACAGGGGGACAGCCAGGGCATGGGGACAGGGCTGGGGGACAGGGGGACAGCCAGGGGATGGGACAGGGGGACAGCCAGGGCATGGGGACAGGGGGACAGCCAGGGGATGGGACAGGGGGACAGCCAGGGCATGGGGACAGGGGGACAGCCAGGGCATGGGGACAGGGGGACAGCCAGGGCATGGGGACAGGGACAGCCAGGGGATGGGACAGGGGCTGGGGGATAGGGGGACAGCCAGGGCATGGGGACAAGGACAGGGACAGCACAGAGTGGGACCAAGCTCCTGCCCCAGACTGGCCCTGCTGCTGTGGTGAGACTGGAGCAGCTCTCTGCAAAGAGGGGCAGATTTGGGTTTTTTTCTTTAAAGACAGGCAGATCTGGGGTTTGCTCTGTTCAGAGAGAGGCAGATTTGGGGTTTGCTCTGTTCAGTGAGGCAGATTTGGGGTTTGCTCTGTTCAGAGAGAGGCAGATTTGGGGTTTGCTCTGTTCAGAACAGATTTTGGGGTTTGCTCTGTTCAGAACAGATTTGGGGTTTGCTCTGTTCAGAGAGAGGCAGATTTGGGGTTTGCTCTGTTCAGTGAGGCAGATTTGGGGTTTGCTCTGTTCAGAACAGATTTGGGGTTTGCTCTGTTCAGAGTGAGGCAGATTTGGGGTTTGCTCTGTTCAGAACAGATCTGGGGTTTGCTCTGTTCAGAGAGAGGCAGATTTGGGGTTTGCTCTGTTCAAAGAGGCAGATTTGGGGTTTGCTCTGTTCAAAGAGGCAGATTTGGGGTTTGCTCTGTTCAGAGGCAGATTTGGGGTTTGCTCTGTTCAGAACAGATTTGGGGTTTGCTCTGTTCAGAGAGGCAGATTTGGGGTTTGCTCTGTTCAGAACAGATTTAGGGTTTACTCTCTTCAGAACAGATCTGGGGTTTGCTCTGTTCAGAGAGGCAGATTTGGGGTTTGCTCTGTTCAGAACAGATTTGGGGTTTGCTCTGTTCAGTGAGGCAGATTTGGGGTTTGCTCTGTTCAGAGGCAGATTTGGGGTTTGCTCTGTTCAGAGGCAGATCTGGGGTTTGCTGTCCCAGGGGCTGCCTGGCAGCTCTGCTGCTGAATGGGGCTGTTGTGTGGCTCAGTGGGGACTGGGGGTTTAATGATGCAGCTTTGTGAGCCCCAGCAGGAGAGGGAACACCATGAGGCCCATTAGGGCTGGGAAAATCCATGTCCCATTAGCAGCCATTGGGGGGAAAAAAGGTAATAACAGAGGGAAAAAAAAAGAAAGGCAGCCTGGCTGGGAGCTGCAGCTTGCCTCATACAACAGCTCTGACCCTTTCTGCCCATTCCATTTGCTTTTCCCGATGGTTTTTAATGGGGTGGGGACTAATCAGCTTGGTGAGACTTTGCAGATAGGAGCCCTCTAGCTGGGGATTAAAAGGCTGGCCCCCAAATTAGCTAATTAGTGCTTGTGTGTGATGAGCACAGGGGCTGTGGGATCTCAGCCTGCACAGCAGGTTTGGGGTTTATTTTGGGGTGCCTCAGAAGGGTGGATTGGCAGAGCTGATGCAGCACCAGGTCGTGTTTGATGTGCTCAGGCTGTGCTGAGGTCACCCCAAGCTGCCTGTGGAAATGGGTTTTTTTTTTCCTGGGCTCTGTGGGATGTGCAATCCCAGCTCCCTGCTGCCAGGGCAGGAGCCTGCCTTGCCCCCCAGAAATGCTGGGAATGATGGAAAATGCTTTCACCCCAGGCCCTGCAGGTGTCCCAGGCCGGGCTGGATGAGCTCTGAGCAGTGGGAGGTGCCCCTGCCCATGGAACTGGAGGGGGTTTGGGATCCTTTCCTGCCCAGACCATTCTGGGATCCTGCAGCAGCCTCTGCTCACTGCCCCTGCTGC
Source organism: Phylloscopus trochilus trochilus (assembly GCA_016584745.2). Lineage (NCBI taxonomy): Eukaryota > Metazoa > Chordata > Aves > Passeriformes > Phylloscopidae > Phylloscopus > Phylloscopus trochilus. Next base: position 48,969 of record WQNJ02000429.1, on the reverse strand, counting down.
TTTTGCTTTCCCAGATCTCCCCCAGGCTGTGTTTAAAGGCAGCCCCTGCTCTCCCCAGCACACACAGGGAGGAGCAGGGTCCCCTCACCAAGCAGGAGGGAAGGTGATGGTTTCAGCTGCTGCTGGGTGATTTGTGCCCTGCCCAGCCCGTGCTGCAGGTGATTGCTGGGCAGTGCTGCCTCCAGGATCAGCAGAGCCCAGCCCTGGAACAGGAGGAATTGGCTGGAATTGGCTGCTGGAGCCAAATGCTCCATCTCCCTGCTGCTCAGCCCCATCCTGCTCTGTGTCTCTGCTTTTCCACACAGCCTGTTCTGGCTGCTGTTCCCCTGGGGGGGATGGCTGTGCTCAGACCTCGTGGGGTGGTCTGAGGGGTGGCAGGAGAGCAAATGAGTGCTGACCCCGGGGCTGAGTGTTTCCAAGCAAGCCCTAATGTGTGCTAATGCCTGAGTGCTTCCCAGGAGGGGCGTGCAGCCAGGCAGGCCACGGGCAGCTGATGCTCAGGGAGCTGCTTGGGATCGCATTTGCATTCTGATTATCTTTGCCCTGCTGGCCTGAGCCCTTGCAAGTAAATCCTCCCCCTAATCCCCCTCCGGAGAGGTGTAAAGAGCACTGGGGTGGTGTCAATTGAGAGGACTTAATGGCATTGATACTGGCTGCCTGCTCCAGGGGCTCTTGGCCCATTGATCTCCAGCAGGGCAGGGCATGCAGACAGACCTTGAGCATCCTCAGCACCTGAAATGCTGAAATCTGCACCCAAAACCGGGGAGTGGCTCGGGACCTGCTGCTCCAGAGATGCCCAGCACAGGCTGGCTGGCATGGCTCTCACTCCACAGCTCCCCCAGCCAGCCTCCAGTGGATAATCCTGCATTTTATCCCTGCTGAGGTGCCAGCAGTGGATGTTCCATGAGCTGAAGTGGTTGATTGGGGGGAGATCAATGCAGCAGCCCAGCTCTGTGTGTCTGTGTGTCTGTCTCACCCCTGGGACCCCCTCACAAACCCGTGGCTGGAGCAGACAGACCCAGCTGCTCTGGGCAGGCTGGGCAAAGCCAAGTCCTGCCTTTAAACACAGCCTTGGACACTCCAAAGCACAAACGAGGGCTGCTCTTACTGCTGGCTTTGTTTCCCTTCCAGCTTGAAGACCTGAACTTCCCAGAAATCAAGCGCAGGAGGCAGGATGAGAGAAAGGAGGAGGACAAGAAGGAGTTCAAGGATCTCTTTGAGCTGGACAGTGACTCTGAGGAGGAGAATGGTGGATTCTCTGTGAAAGGTACAGGGCTGGCGCTGGGCTTGCCTTCTCCTTGTCAAAAATCCCATTTCCCTTGTCCACACTCCCCTTTTCCTTGTCCACACTCTCCTTTTCCTTGTCCACACTCTCCTTTTCCTTGTCCACACTCCCCTTTCCCTTGTCCACACTCCCCTTTCCCTTGTCCACACTCCCCTTTCCCTTGTCCACACTCCCATTTTCCTTGTCCACACTCCCCTTTTCCTTGTCCACACTCCCCTTTTCCTTGTCCACACTCCCCTTTTCCTTGTCCACACTCTCCTTTTCCTTCTCCACACTCCCCTTTCTCTTCTCCACACTCCCCTTTTCCTTGTCCACAGTTCCTTGGGACAGGGGTCAGCTTGGCCCTGCCCTGAGGGGGTTTCCTGCTGGCCATGCTGGGTACAAAAGATTCCCTGCTAAGGAGGGGGAGAGCACAGGAGGAAGTGGCTCTGAAGGTGTTTGGGATGCTTTTCTCTCTCTCTCCATCTCAGTCCAGCTCTTTTTAAAGCCTCAGCCCCGTGGTTCTTGCCCTGGGCCTGCCCCACGCTCTCTCCTCCCCTTGGGCACCTTCCCTTTGCTCAGAGCCCCAAACCCAGGGGATGCAGGATCACAAACACAGAATCCTCCCAGGGCAGCAGGGAAGGTGCTGGATGCAGGGAATTCCAGCAGATGGGGATGAGCTCTCCCCTGGAATGGGGAATGTTTGTCAGGCAGGAAAGAATCCCTGCCTGGGCTCTCTGCAAGGGCTGAAGAGGGAAGAGAATCCAGTTTGGGAATCTCTGAGCAGGAAGGAGCCAGGAGCTGCACTCCAGCTGCATTTCTGGCAGAAAGGGAAAGCTGGGAATTAAAAATGGCTCAGGAAGAGGTGCTGGGCCTCTGGAGCAAAGGGCTTTTGGAGGGAAAAATGTGAGAAATGTGGAGAGATCTCCCCTGAGCTCTCTGTTCATGTCCCACTCACACCCTGAAAACCCTTCCAGGGAAAGACAGAGCCTCAGATGAGAGCTCAGAAGCCAGCAGCAAGGAGTTTGGGGAGGAGGACGACGATGAAGAAGGAAATTACGAGGTGGAGGAGGACGAGGAAGACGTGGAAGAGAACAGCGAGTCCGAGGGTGAGCGGGGAGTCCCTGGGGCACGGCCAGGGTGGCAGGAGGGGCTCTGAGCTGCAGACAGCAAAGGGTTAAGGTGTTCCTGGACCCTCACACCCCCCCAGCCCCTTTCATTCTTCTCCTGCAGCCCAGGGGCTGGGGAGCCCTGCCTGGGCACACCTGGGGGCTCTGCAGGTGACACTCTGCAGGTGACACTGCCAGGTGTGCCCTCACCTTTCACCTGAGCCCTGCCCGGGGCACAGGGGGGCACAGGGGGGGCACGGGGTAACCCTTTCCTTGCTGGAGAGCTGCCCAAGCCCTGCTCTCTCTGCAGTGGGGAAGCTGTGCCCACACCACGCTGCCTGTCCCCGAATCTCCCGTGGTGTTCCAGCCTCAGAGGGGGTGGGTTTGGGCCGTGCCCACCCTGCAGGGCTCTCCCGGAGCGATGAAGGAGCTGCAGGCAGGGTTCCTGACACCTTTCTCCTCCCCTCGGCAGAGGAAGGCGGGGCAGGAGGCCGGCAGAGGAGGAGCTGCCCCCGGGGGCTGTCCCGCTCCGACCTGCAGCAGCTGGCACAGGGTGGGGACGACGTCGTGCAGGACCTGGAGTTCTCTGATGAGGACTGAGCAGCTCCAGCTCCTCTCCAGGCTGAGCCCTGCCAGGCTGCAGCCCCTGGAGCTGCTGTCAGAGGCAGGAGCACAGGTGGGACCAGCCCCAGGTGCCACCCAGGACCCGCTCGGTGACACAAATTGGGATTTTCCAACTCGACTCGCACTTCTCCAGCTTTTTCTGCCCTGTTTTTTGTACCAATAAAACCTTGGCCAAGTCAAGGCCAGTAAAAAAACTGCTCAGCAGGGGGAAGGAAAGCCCCTCATTAAAATCTGCTGCTTTCAATAGCACAGGGTTCACCTCCAGCTCCTGCTGAGCGAGGGGAGGACGAGGTTTTTGTCCAAGGTTCCTCCTCTCTGCCCCACCAACCACCCCAGCTTCAGCTCTGGGCTCCTCACCCCTGGTGCCCAAAAAGCCTGAAGGACTGCAGAGACTCTCCCAGAGCTTTGTAGCTTCCATGGAAGCTTTGAGCAGCTCTAGGAGTGCTGCAGAAGGAAACTTTAATTCAGTTTTTTGGGTTGGGGACACTGTGCTGGCACGAAGGAGTAAGGAAAGGCAAAACCCATCAGGTGGGAAACGCTGCCCAGCTGAGAACTGCACCACCTGAGCTCTGAAGAGAAGATTTTCCACTTTGTAAAAGATTTTAACTCACCTCTTCTTGCCAAAGAGAAAGGAATTCCCTTTTTTTCTCCTGGCTCTAACTTAGCTGGGTGCTGGCTGCCTTCTGCCAGCAGGGCTTGGATTCCAGGCAGGGCCGTGACACCTGTGGGGAGCACCCAGCAAAGGAAGGACACACAGACTGCTGGGGTAAAGCCAGGTACCATTTGGAAATTAAGTGTTTTTCTTTTTTATTTAAACTGATTGCTGGAAAGCATTTGTATCGTGATGTGATGGATAATGAGGTTTGTTTTTTTTTTTTTTTTCCTTTTTTTTTTTTTTTACAATATAAAGAAGCTAAAGTACCACCAAAGCTATTCTGTAAGAAAAAAACGGCAGCACGTGCAACGTTTAAACAAAAAAACCAAAAAAAAAAACCAAACAAAAAAAGGGGATGGGGGGGAGAGAGAGAGAGAAAAGTACCACATGTGATTGTTGTTCACAACTGTACAAGTCACAGGAGGTCACCCCCAGCAGTTCCCAGCTCATTCACAGTAGTAAAATCTCTGCCCATTGTTTGCAGCCTGGCCCAGGGCTCTGTCCCGTGCTCCACAGCAGGCAGAATGTGCAATAACCTCCACCTCTGTCACAGGGCTTCAAACCCAGCCCAAACCAACCCCAAACCATCCCAAATCAAACCAACCCAGCCACAGGAATGAGTCTGGGGGCAGCCAGGCTGGGCTGGGCACCAAACCCCCCCTCAGCAGGGCTGGGGCACGGGCACAGCCCCTGGGCCAGGCCAGGCTGCCTCTGTACCATCTGCACCAAGTAAACATGGACGGGAACTCGCCTTTTTTATTATTATTATTTTCATTTTTTTGTCCTTTTTTTCTTTTTTTTTTTTTTTTTGCGCGTCTTTTTCTCCTTGTTTTTTGTCTGTCTTTGGTATTTGTTTTCAAAGTTGCTAGAGATGCATAGAACACCTGAATGAGGAACTGAGCCCAGTTTCCAGGGAGGAGGGGAGGGCTGGCAGGGTGGCCGGGGTGGGTGTGGATCGAGTTTTTTTGGGTTTTTTTTTGCTCGAAGTGGCGGTGGGAGGAGCAGAGCCCCCTTCCCTCCCCTGTGGAGTCACTGAAGGCAAAGAGAGCAGCCTGTCCGTGTCATTCCCTGTGCTGGGCTCTCCAGCTCCACCCAGGAGTGTGGAAGGGAAGGGGAATTGCTGCCTCCATCCTCCAGCATCCTCCTCTTCACTCGCCGCCGTATCCCACGACAACATCTTTGGATAATTCTCCTTCCTTCCCTTTACGTCTTTCTGTCAGTTCAGAAATATCTTCTCCGTGGTTCTTTTTTTTTTTTTTTTTTTTTTTTTTCTTCTTTTTCATAGTCCCCAAACGAAAAAAAAAAAAAAAAAAAAAGCGCAAACGCATCCAAAATAAAAAATAAAAAATCCCCTCCCTCGGTGACGGGAGGCTCCTGGCGTTCCCTGGGTCCCGGAATCCCGGAGTTAGGACGGAGGTTTGGTGCTGTCGCTGAGCAGGGAAGGGTTCCCGTTCTCCTGCTTGGGGGAGCCCCTGCTGGCCGGCACGGCGCTGCCGAAGGGCGAGGCCACGCTGCCGGTGGAGGCCGGGCGGAGCTCGCCCGGGGCCGCCTCTCGCTCCGGGGGCCGCAGCCCCGGCGGCTGCAGCGGCAGCGCCACCGGGAAACCGGCCATGCACAGCACCCGGCCCAGCCGCTTGGCCACCTGCGGGGAAAACGGGGAGAGGCAGCTGTGGGAGGGGTGCAGGCAAAAAGGGGATGGGAAACGTGAAAAATGTGCGGAATCCCAGGGACTGACACATCCCTGGATGGCTTCAAAGGCAGCCTGGAGCAGCCTGGAGCAGCCCTGGGACAGTGGGAAATGTCCCTGCCCATGGCAGGGGGGACACTGGATGGGTTCCTGTCCACCCCAAACTGTTCATTCGGTTTCTTGGGTTGGGGACACTGTGCTGGCATGAAAGAATAAGGAAAGGCAAAACCCATCAGGTGGGAAACGCTGCCCAGCTGAGAACTGCACCACCTGAGCTCTAAAGAGAAGATTTCTCACTTTGTAAAAGATTTTAACTTACCTGTTCTTGCCAAAGAGAAAGGAATTCCCTTTTTCTCCTGGCTCTAACTTAGCTGGGTGCTGGCTGCCTTCATCACCACAGGGATGAAGCAATCCCATTCCCAATGCACCTGAAAGCCAGGCCTGAGGTTTCCTCCTCTCATTTCCTCGAGGATTTTGTCCTGCTCCTCTTTCCCTGGGCACTGCTGGAGCCCCCAGCTCTGCCCTGGCTGTGCTGGGACCCCATTCCTGCCCCGTTATCCATGGACACTGCAGGGCTGCTCTGCAGCAGCAGGAACTGCTCTGAAAATGCCCAAGGCAGGGAGGGGAAATAAAACTCCTGCTGGAGGGAGCCTGAACCTCTCTCCTGCAGCAGCTCCTGCCTCCCAGCACGGGCCAAAGGCCTCCCAGCACCTCCACAGCTGCTTCCCATTTGAGCTTAAACGAAACCAGGGGCTGCTGCTGGACCCAGACAAGTGGGACATTATTCAGGGAGCAGCACCGGGGCTCTGCTCCCACCCCCATCCAACCCCTGGTACAGAACTTTAAACATTTTGATTTAAATTGAAGGAATTTTTCGAGTTCCAGCCCGTATCTCGCATTCCCTCCATCCCTGAGCTGTTCAGGGCTCTCTTGTTTTTTAAGGAACGTACATAAGAGTTTTATTTCCTGCTGAATTGACCCACGGGGAACAATTGGCCACAGAACCTTTTTTATGAGCCCCCTCATAAACAGGGAGGGCTGCAGGGAAAGCAGCAAAGGCTCTCATTGTTCCAGCACAGCCCGGGCAGCTCTGGGGAGCTGTCCCTGGGCCCGGGGATGTGCAGGGACAGCCAGAGCCCCTCCCAGGGGACACAGCACAGCCTGCCTGGACGTGGCTCAGCAGAGATTTTCTGAGCACTCAGTGGGGAAAGAACCCAGCAGAGATGTTCTGGGTTGGAGTCCCACTGGGGGCAGGAGGAACGGAGCTGCTGTGGCTGGAGCAGCTGGTTTTAGAGCTTCCCACTGACTGCATCCCTGCCATTGCCTCCCAGCACTCAGCCTGGACTATTTATTTCTGCTCCTGGGCATTGAATTCTGTCTGGGGTTTCTCCCTGAAGCTGCTGGGACAGATTTCAGGTGAGGCTGTGGAACATTTTCAAGGCCAGACCAAGCGTTCCCTAAGCAATCACATTATTGCTTAATAAAGGATATTCCACAAACCACGTTTCTGTACAACCCCGGGGACAGCTTCAAATGGTGTCACTTGTTCTGGGAGAGGAGATTTTCCTACCTGTGACCTGATCTTCAGGGCAGGTCCCAGCTTGAGCCCCATGTTGTTCAGCAGGTGCTCCTCTGTCAGCAGGGGCAGGGTCTCGCCGTCGATGGCCTGCTCCCGGAATACCTGAGGGGACACACGGGGACACCTGAGCCACCTGTGCTGCCCAGGGCACCTGGCAGAGGTGAACTCACAAATCCTCCCATTTATCCACCAGGGATAAACACCCACAGCCTGCAGCCAGCCCTCTGGAGAGTGCCAGTGGGGTTTTATTTTCCAGGGCTGCAGCACGAGCTGCTGCTCTCTGACCCTGCACAGCTCCCTGCACCCATCCCTCCCCTCTCCCTACAACACTCCACAAAAACCTGGATTTGGGAAAAGCATCCCTGGGGTGTCCCCAGCTCCGGGGCAGACACAGCTGAATCCCAGCCAGGCCGGGCAGGATTCACTTGGGCTGAAGTTCCCTGCTTGGCCTGAGCCCTGGTTCTGGAATTCCAGGGGATTTTGCAGGCCCTTCCCTGTTTCTGGAATCACAGCATTCCAGGGAATTTTGCAGGACTCTCTTGGTTCTGGAATCACAGCATTCCAGGGAATTTTGCAGGCCTTTCCCTGGTTCTGGAATCACAGCATTCCAGGGAATTTTGCAGGCCTTTCCCTGGTTCTGGAATCACAGCATTCCAGGGGATTTTGCAGGCCCTTCCCTGGTTCTGGAATCACAGCATTCCAGGGAATTTTGCAGGCCCTTCCCTGGTTCTGGAATCACAGCATTCCAGGGGATTTTGCAGGCCTTTCCCTGGTTCTGGAATCACAGCATTCCAGGGAATTTTGCAGGACTCTCTTGGTTCTGGAATCACAGCATTCCAGGGAATTTTGCAGGCCTTTCCCTGGTTCTGGAATCACAGCATTCCAGGGAATTTTGCAGGCCCTTCCCTGGTTCTGGAATCACAGCATTCCAGGGAATTTTGCAGGCCCTTCCCTGATTCTGGAATCACAGCATTCCAGGGAATTTTGCAGGCCTTTCCCTGGTTCTGGAATCACAGCATTCCAGGAGATTTTGCAGGCCTTTCCTGGTTCTGGAATCACAGCATTCCAGGAGATTTTGCAGGCCTTTCCTGGTTCTGGAATCACAGCATTCCAGGGAATTTTGCAGGCCTTTCCTGGTTCTGGAATCACAGCATTCCAGGGGATTTTGCAGGCCTTTCCTGGTTCTGGAATCACAGCATTCCAGGGGATTTTGCAGGCCCTTTCCTGGTTCTGGAATCACAGCATTCCAGGGAATTTTGCAGGCCCTTCCCTGGTTCTGGAATCACAGCATTCCAGGGAATTTTGCAGGCCCTTCCTTGGTTCTGGAATCACAATATTCCAGGGAATTTTGCAGGCCTTTCCCTGGTTCTGGAATCACAATATTCCAGGGAATTTTGCAGGCCCTTCCCTGGTTCTGGAATCACAGCATTCCAGGGGATTTTGCAGGCCCTTCCCTGGCAGGAGCAGGGAGCTGAGCAGTGCCAGAGCTCCCCCGTGGCCGTGGCGCAGGGGGCAGGCAGAGCTCGGAGCTCTGGCACTTTCACACAATCCCTCTCCTTTCATCCAGACTCCTCTCCCTCCCTCTCCCCTCGGTCAGGACCTGATCCCTTCCCAGGCACATCCCAAATCCATCACTCCCCCTGGGGAAGGCTCCCTGTCCCCCATCTCACAAACATTCCTGCCCCTCCATCCCCTGTCCCAGGCAGGGCTGGTTCTCCACCTGGTTTTAGCAAAGCCTGAGCTCAGGCTCAGGGCTAATCCCATCCTCTCCTGCTCAGCTCCCTCATTTCTGCCCCAGACTCATCCCACACCCCGGCTGGCAGCAGGATCAGCAGCCCCCGAGGAAAAAAACCCAAAGGCCCTGCAGGGCTGAGAGGTTCAGCTCCCAGGGAAGGGGTCCCAGGGGAGGGGGTCCCAGGGAAGGGGGTCCCAGGGGAAGGGGTCCCAGGGAAGGGGGAACCAGGGAAGGGGGTCCCAGGGAAGGGGGTCCCAGGGAAGGGGTCCCAGGGGAAGGGGGTCCCAGGGAAGGGGGTCCCAGGGGAAGGGGGCTGCTCCTCCCTGGACACTCCGGGGCTTTACCTGAGTGTACTCAGTGCAGCCAGACAAGTTGGACACGAAGCTGCAAACGTCCTCCACTGTCCATTTGCTGATGTCCTCCAGCGCCGGGCTCTCCTCCCCGTCCAGGAACAGACCTCCCATGGTGCCTGGATTGTTGGAGTCAGGGGGAGGTGGAGAAGGAGGGGAGGAGAAAGGAACATAAATCATTAAAAATCCCACACGGACAACAACCAGCCTGCAATCTGAATATTTTTCTCCAGCCACACATTCATCTTTAATGACCTGTCAATTAAAGCGTTGGGCAGGGTCAATTCACAGGCCTCTTCCTCCTGGAGGTCCCCGCCTGGGGAAGGGGGGGGCAGGGGGAAGGAAAAATCCCAGCTAATGCATTTCATGTGTTTAATGTTCTTCAGCTGCGGGGGAAGCAGGGGGGAGGGAAGGGGAGAGCAGCAAAGCCTGCAGGAGTTTCACCACAAAGAGGAAACCTCTGCCTGCCCCGTGGGCTCCTCCGGCGGCCCCGCTCCCGGAACGTGCCGGGAATGACAACGGGAAGGGCCGGGGAGCTCCTGCTCCTTCCCAGGGGTCGCTTTCCATCCTGCCCGGCCCGAAACGCCCCCGGGCTGGGGCCGGGGATGCTGCCCCTGCCGGGGATGCTGCCCCTGCCAGCCCCGGCGGGATGGAGCCGCTGTCACCGCCCCGAAACGTGAGAGCGGCTGCGGAGCCAGCGGTGCCAGCCCTGTCACCCGGGGGGGACAGCCCTGTCACACGGGGGGACACAGCCCTGTCACCCGGGGGGGACAGCCCTGTCACACAGGGGGACACAGCCCTGTCACACGGGGGTACAGCCCTGTCACACGGGGGGGACACAGCTCTGTCACACAGGGGGGACACAGCCCTGTCACACACAGGGGACAGCCCTGTCACACGGGACACAGCCCTGTCACCCGGGGGTACAGCCCTGTCACACGGGGGGACACAGCCCTGTCACACAGGGGGACACAGCCCTGTCACACGGGGGGGACACAGCCCTGTCACACAGGGGACAGCCCTGTCACACAGCTCTGTCACACAGGGAGGACACAGCCCCTGGGACTCCGCTGCTGTGGGGTGTTTGGAGCAGGAGAGCACAGGGACATTTACAGGGATGAGAACATCCAGGATTCCCAGGCAGGGAGAGGGTTTATGAGGGCTGTGAGCTGTGCTGCCCAGGGCACGGAGAACGGAATTGCCAGGAGAAAAATATTCCTCCCAGGAGCCTGTCATGACAAAAATTATCTGTCCTGTGGGCTCGGGGCTTTTCCCTGGTGGGTCTGATGGATATAACCCTTGCCCCTGCCCACAGCAGCTGGGACAGCACTTCCCACACACGGAATGGGCAAGGGGAAAATGGATAAAACCACGGGGTGGGGAGCGAAGGCCGAGGGGGCAGGGAGCAGCCAATTCCCTGGGGAATACCCCGGGGCTGAGGAGCAGGCAGGGAGAGGAGCAGAGCCACACAGCAGGGCCCCACACGCTCCCTACAAAGCCTGCAGCACATCCAGGGAAGCAGGAAAAGCTCGGGGATCTGCAGGGGAAGTTATCGCGCCAGGGAGATGCTTGAAACCAGCAGAGCCTGCACAGGGAGCAGGCAGAGGCTCTGGAATCATTTCCACGCATTTCCCTTCCCAATTTCCTGTTCCCCTCCTGGGTTTCTCTCCCTGCCTGTCCCTGCAGCTGCACCCCCCAGCTTGGGCAGGGGCAGCTCTGGCTGCTCCTGCACAGCCACAGCTCCCTGGGGTCTGGGGGCTCCCCTGGGGTCTGGGGGCTCCCCTGGGGTCTGGGGGCTCCCCTGGGATTGCTCCTGGAGAGAGAGGAGCAGCTCCAGACCTCACTCAGGGTGAGTCTGTGCCACAGCCAGAGCCCCAGTGGGGCTTCCCTCCAGCCTGACCCCTCCTGGGGTTCTGTGCTGGCTGCTGCCTCTGCAGCGGGGTCAGGGCTGCTCCTCTCTCCTCTCTCCTCTCTCCTCTCTCCTCACATCTTGGTGGCCCTCCCTGCCAGGGCTTTGTTCCAGCCAGACCCCTCAGGACACTCAGGAGACCTTTCCCAGGTCCCTCCTCCCCAGTTCCATCCTTCAGCCAGGTCCAGGTGTCCCCCCTGCCCAGCCCAGCCACCCCTCAGGAACAACCCTGGGAAGGTTTTTGGGGCTGAGCCCGGCCCCTTCCCCTCGGAGTGCACAGGAGCAGCCCCAGCACTCCCAAATCTGAGCTCCCTGGAGCAGAGGGGCTCCTGCCCTTCCTCCTGTGCCTCCCTGGGAGGACAATGCTCTGTCTGTGTCCCCCCCCCTGCGCTGGCAGCCCCGACAATGAGAACAAATCGGTGCCAAGTGGCTGCAGGGGCCGCACCTTCGATCCCAATAATGAGATGTCAGCGGCTGCCAGAGCCACAAAGGGCAGCAGCCATTCCCTGCCAGGCCTGCTCTGCCTGATAAATGATGGGCCAGCAGGCTGGGAATGGATTAGGGAGCCTTGCAGCAGCTGGGGCCCGGCTGCGGGGGCTGAGAGGAATCCATCGTCCCAGGACAGGTGTCCCCAGCACCGCCCAGCGCAGCCCATTTGTAATTCCCCTCCCTCCTCCTCCTGACACCCAGCTGCTCCAGAGAGAGGGGCCAGAGGCTGCAGGGGCCGTGGAGAGCAAAGCCAGGCCCTGCCAGGCAGGGAAAGCAGCTCCAGGCCCTGCCAGGCAGGGAAAGCAGCTCCAGGCTCTGCAGCACGGGCAGGCAGAGCTCCTGGCACCACAGGGGACAGCTCCGATGCCAGTTAGGGACACAGGTGACACAATGCCACCCCCTGGCAGCCACCTCTGGCTTCAGGCAGTTCTGCTCCCAGCCCCTTTCCCCCCATTCCCATCTCCAGCCCCCTTCCCCATTCCCTGAGCACCCCTTCCACCCCCGGCGGGGGCTGGGGGCAGCAGCAGCACAAGGCTGGCGTTAATTGCTCTCCAGACTGCAATCAATACAAGGATTTTAGCCTCCTGCACGCTCCATCCTTCACCTTCTCCAAAGGACGGGAGGAGGAGGAGGCAGCCAGGCTGCAGAAACCTTGAGGAGATGAGGTCATCGAGCCCCAGCCCCAGAAGGCAGCTCAGGGAATCGACCCCGGCTCATCGATGGGGCTCCAGCAGGGCCCCCAGGGCACAGCAGCTGCCTCCAGCTCACCTCCCTCCCAGCTGGAAGCTGCTCCCCTCGGCTCTCCCCTCTCTCTTGCTCACCTGCCCTGCCTGGGTGGCTGTTTTGTAACTCCAGTCTCTGGGCTGGGCTGGAGCTCTGTTCTAACACAGACTGGTCATTTTATAACTCCAGTTATAACCCCCAGCCCTCCTGAGGGAGCAGCCCCTGTGCAAAAAGGGGCTACAGGACTGGTCTGGCACGGGGGGTGCAGCTCTGCCTGCCCACCCTTGGGTGCTCTGTGTTCCCCAAGAGCCACGGAGCACATTTCTCACTCACCCCAGGATGCTGCAGCCCTTGGATCCACACCACCCTCAGTATTCCAGCTGCTGAACTGGGGCTGCACCCTGCACCCTCCCTGTCCTCCCAAGGCTTTCCAGGTGGGAGGGTTTGCTCTGGAGCAGCACCAACCCCCAGCAGTGTGTGAAACCAGCCAGAAGCCAAAGAGGCCTGAGGAGAAGCCCTGCAGGCCTGGCACAGGCTGCACAAAGCAGGAGAGGCGGGCAGGGAAACCCAGCCTGGAGCTGCGCCGGGGCCCGGAGATGTGCTGGTGATATAAATCCAAAGTGATCATAATAAATGGGCTATTACAGCAGCTCAGCCACTGCTGGGGGAGGGAGGGCAGCCAGCCCCAGCCCAGGCCTCCCTGCAGAGCCTCTCACAAGCCACCAGCACCACGGGCTCAGCCCGTCCCTCTTTAATGGCCGGGAGGAAAAGGCTCCTGCGAGGAAGCCTGGGCAGCCCAAGGCAGCAGGAATATTTATCATCCTGGCCACCTGCCTGTCGCTGAAAAATCGCTTCCTCCTTCCTGGCTGGGAGGCAGCAGCTCTAATGAGGGATGGGCAGCCGAGCTCACAGGCAGCTCCTCGCCTGGAGAGCAGCACAGCACAGCACAGCACAGCCCCTCCTCCTCGTGTGCCTCCCGCTAATTGCTCTGCCAGGTAATTAGCTGCGGCAGATTTGGGTTCTTGGCCAGGCTGGCGGGGCTCCCAGGGTTTGAGACCCCGTTTGTGCCACCCCCTGCTCCTGCAGTGAGGACAGAGAGAGGTGGCAGTGACCTCCCTGCCTGCCTGCCCGGCTGTCCCAGCGCCTGTGACACCGAGGAGCACCCCAGGCCAGGCACTGAGCCCAGCTGCCCTGCCCTGGATGTGGCCACCAGCCTGGAAAAGCCCTCCAAGGGCACCGAGTCCAACCTCTGACCAACGCCCTCCTCGCCACCAGAGCACTGAGTGCCACATCCATCCCTCCTCAGACACCTCCAAGGGTGGTGACACCACCGCCACCCCAAGCAGCCCCTCCAACGCCTGACCACCCTTTCCAGGCAGAAATTCCTCCTCTCCAAGAAGAGAAGCTGATGGAGCAACCACCACAGTGTGCAAGGAGCAGGGGGGGATCCCCTCTCCCAGCACAGCCAAAGGCATCCCCGCCCCAGCGCCTCACCTGCATGGAAGTAGGGGCTCATGGTGTAGGGGAATCCGAAGGGCAGCGGCTGGGGGGCGGGCAGGGAGGCTGCAGGCAGGTATTTCACCTCGGCCTTGCCCATGCCGGGCCCCAGCAGGTGGCTGGGGGACTCGGCGCTGGAGGAGCTGCAGGGCACGCTGGGCGCCGCCTCGCCCGCCTCCTTGGCCCCCTCGCAGGCCTTGCCCGCGCCGTCCTTGCACTCCTTGAGCTCGGCCGCCGCGCCGCCCTCGGCCTTCAGCCCCTCGGCCTTGTCCTCGGCGTCGCTCTCCGAGTCCTTCATCTCCTCGTCGTTACAGTCCTGGGCCCCGTCCCTGGCGCGCGGCTCCGCCGCCTCCCGCGCCTCCCCGGGCCCCCCCTGGGGCTCCCCGCGGGGCTGCGAGCACTTGCGGCCGCCCCCGGCCCGCCGGGGCTGCTCCTTGGGCGGGGTGGCGGCTCCGGTGGGGCCGCCGCCGGGGGTGAGGGACAGCAGCGGGGCGTTGTTGTGCCGCAGCACCAGCATGGCGTTGCGCCGGGACAGCTCGTCGCGCAGCGCGTGGCCCTCGGGGACGTCGTGCACGCTGCGCAGCGCCGGGTGGTCGGGGGGCAGCCCCGGGTGCAGGCTCAGGGGGTCTCCGGCCAGCAGCCTCTGCCGGTGCAGGTTCTCCAGCTCTTTCTGGCGGATCAGCTCGGCCGACATCTCCAGCCTGGGTGGGCAGAGGGGGAGGTTGGGTTGGTGGGTGGGGGGAGGTTGGAGGGGCGCGCTCCCCCCAGCCCTGTGGGGGCCGGGTGTCAGCTCCACGCCCTCAGAGCCTTCCCGCTGCCCTCTCTGTGCCATCCGTGCCCAGCTCACCCCACAGCAGCACCAGCCCGGCCCTTGTCGCTCTTACCTGGCCAGGTTCTGCTTCCGGAGCATCTCCTGCTGCCGCGCAAACATCTCGGCCTGGGCGGGCTGGAGGAACCCGTAACCTGGGGCGGGGAGAGCACTGCGGGTTACTCAGGAACCCTTGGCTGCCCCAGGGCCAGCTCCCCAGAGGGGAAAAGGCACCTGAGCGCTGCCTGTCTGCTCCAGAGCCCAGCCACCCCTCCCTGCCAGGGCACAGGGCCGGGGAGGCAGGAGGGGATCGGCAGGAACAGCCCAAGGAATCTGCTCCCATCGCTGCAGAACCGGGGGGACACAGGAAAGGTGTGTGGGCTGCCTGGCTGCAGCACAGATTGTCACAGCCTGCACCTCTGCCCTGCCCGTGTCACCTGAGCGCTCACCTGGCGTCTGGCACAGCGCTGAAGGCACCCCCAGGAAGGGAGGTCTCAGGTGGGGCCCCAGGGTGATGTGGGGAGCGTTCTGGGGCGACAGCAGAGGCGGCGGGTGGGAGATCTCCCTGCAGGGATCAGAAAAGAAAGCCACGTTGAAAACCTGCAGGCTCCAGGCTCAGGGAGAACATCTTGGCTGCAGATGAGCTGCATCCTGCCCCGGAGGCTGCTCTCTGCCTCTCCAGCCTCATGCAGAGCCTCTAAAATGGAGAGGAAAAACCCAAAGGGGAAGAAAGCAGCCAGGACTCCACAGGTCCCACACATCTCCCACCTTCTGTGGCCTTTCAGCCGGGCTGTCCCAAGGGATTCTCCCTGCCCAGGGCAGGTGAAAGGGGAGGGCTGAAGATGCTCCATCCTCCCCTCCCCTTATCACATTTGGGCTCCTGCCTCAACTGCCTCACACCTGAGAAGGAATTCAGTGTTTGGGGGGCTGCAGAGTGGGTTTCCCCCCTGTCCTAGCTGGGCTAAGGGATGACCTTCAGTTGTGGAGAGGAAAGCTGGAAGTGAGGCAGAGGAAAATACAGACAACAGGAGAGGGGTGTGAGCAGGAAGGGCAGTGGGATCAGTAGGAAGGAATCCTGCTGGAGAAGGGGTGGGTGAAGCCAGGCAGAGATGCCAGGGGCTGGGGAAACTGGGAGAGGCAGGCTTGGGTGGTGGGAAGGGACCAGTGCCTGGAAAAGAGGCAGGGAGCACTTGCAGCAGGAGGGAAGGCAGGAAAGAAAAAAAAAAAAAAAAAAAAAAAAAAAAGCAGGAAGGGAATAAGAGCCAAGGTCTCTTCCATTAGTCAAATCTGCCCTGGGAGCCTGCAAGCAAATCTGCTTTCCGGCTGCACGTCTCTTAATTCCTTTTGATGGCCACTTACAACATTATTACCTTCAGCAGGGCATCCAGAGGCAGAGCCAAGTGCCGGGCCGTTTATTTTCATTTTACACTATCTCCCTGGAAAAAAAAAATCTGCTCCCACAGAGCCTGGAGGGCAGGGAGAGGGAGGCAGAAAGTGCCGGTGGCTTTGCAGCAGCGGTGCTGCAGCGGCGGTGGGGGGGACAACAACGGGAGCATCCCGGCCGTGCAGGGAGCAGGTAATGGGCAGGGAGCAGGTAATGGGCAGGGAGCAGGTAATGGAGCAGCTCATGGAAATGGAGCAGCTCATGGAAATGGAGCAGCTCATGGAAATGGATCTGCACATGGAAATGGATCTGCACATGGAAATGGATCTGCACATGGAAATGGAGCAGCTCCTGGGCATGGAGCAGCTCATGGGCATGGATCTGCACATGGAAATGGAGCAGCTCCTGGGCATGGAGCAGCTCATGGAAATGGATCTGCACATGGAAATGGATCTGCACATGGAAATGGAGCAGCTCCTGGGCATGGAGCAGCTCCTGGGCATGGATCAGCTCATGGAAATGGATCTGCTGCACATGGAAATGGAGCAGCTCCTGGGCATGGAGCAGCTCCTGGGCATGGAGCAGCTCCTGGAAATGGATCTGCACATGGAAATGGATCTGCACATGGAAATGGATCTGCACATGGAAATGGATCAGATCATGGGCATGGATCAGCTCATGGGCATGGATCTGCACATGGAAATGGAGCAGCTCCTGGGCATGGAGCAGCTCCTGGAAAGCCAGACAAGGATGCTGAGCACGAAGCGGCTGAGAAGAGCCCTTCCCGTGCACCCACTACCAAGCACTGACCCGGCTGCGCTTCCCCTCCGGAATTGCTCCTTTCCCCCCAAACCCATCTGCCCACGCCCGTCTCCCGTGCCCGTGGCTGTCTCCCAGCTCTCCTTTCCCCCTCCTCCCCGGCTGCCCTGGCTCTCCTCTAAACTAATTGCGGAGCCGGCGGTGTCTGGAGGCGCGGCGCGGATCGATCGGGGGCTGTTGAAATGTTAATGCCGCCCGTGCGCCGCGCCGCGCTCCGCTGGCAGCTCCAATTAATCTCAGGTAACGCCGCGCTCGACCTTCGCCTCCGAGCCGGGGCAGCAGCCAAGCGATGCTTATGTAATTACACCGTGAAGTGTGTAATCACCTGCCCTAATCCCCGAGGCCTCGCAATTAGCCGGGGCCGCGCTCGCCGGGCTGCCAAGTGCTTGCTTGCCACCCGGGCTCGGCCCCGCGGATGAATAAGGGACAATTAAAGCGGCGTGACGGGGGCTCCGAGGTGTCCGCTCGATCGTAATTAGCTGTAATCACGGGGAGACGAGCCTGGCAGACGTGCTGGTCGTTTTATAAGAAGCAATTTAGGAAATCAAGTCGCTGTTAACCGTGGCGTGGCCGTGGCTGCTCGCTGTGCCTCGGGGGTGTGAGGGGAAGGGGATCCCGCAGGAGATCCAGGGGGGGGGCCCGGAGAGCTCAAAAATAAAGGGTTGGTTTGATTTCTGCCAGTCTGTGCCCTGTGCAGAGTGTGGGACGGGGATCAGGGCTGGACAATGCAAGGTTCTCCCTCGGGTGGCAGCCCGGTGCCGATCCCGAGCTGCTTTTGGCTACGGGGCATGGCTTTGATCCCTGAGGAATTCACATCTGCTCCAGAGCCTGCGGCTCATTCCCTCCCTGCTCCCCTGCCTCCCTGGGCCTGTTTTGGGCTGGCCAGGGTGGGGTGCCTGGCTGGGGAATGGGATGGAGCAAAGTGACAAAGCTCCGCCGGCCCTGGAGCCGAGCCCATGGGCACAGCAGCCTGGACAGCAGCTGGAGGGGCTGGAAGAGGGGCTGGAAGGGCCACATCAGCCCCACAGGCTCCAGCACAGGCTGAGCATGATGAGCCTGAAGGTTTTGGGACTCCAGGGACAGGCACTGGCACACGCTGTCCCCGTGCCTGCCTGGCACAGCAGGGCACAGAGAGCCCTCAGCAGCCCTGGGGCTCCCCCAGACACCCACACCAGGCTGCTGGTGGGGCCAGGGGAGCAGGAGCAGCCCCAGGTCCCTCAGCTGGCACTGGGTCAGAGCAGGGAGGCCAGATGGCCAAAACAGCCAAAAAAAGGCTGCAGAAGGCCAGACACAGCGGGTCACTGCACCTCTCCTGCTTAGAGTGCCAGGCATGCTCAGAAATACTCGGGCAAGAGGGGATTTTCCTCCCTGCAGGGAGCCTGGTGCTGCCCAGCTCCTGCTCCAGAGCCCTGGGCAGCCCCTCAGCCACGTGGCCACGAGGGACAGACCCCCTGTGCCACCCCACAGAGCCCACCTGGTGGGCACAGAGCCTGCCCTGCTCCCTGCCAGCCCTCTGCCCCATCCCTGGCACGGGCAGCTGGCACAGGAGGGAGGCAGCAGCACCACTGAGCCCTCCCAGCCTGCCCGGCCAGCCGGGGAAAGGACAGACAACCCCAGAGTGAGGAGCCCCTGAGAGCTTAACAAAGGCTGCAGTGCTCCCACCCAGCCCTGCATCCTCTCCCAGGTGCTGCCAGCCCCTCCAATCCCCCAGGAATTTCCTTCCTCCTCTTCCTCCAGGGCTCAGAGGCAGAATTACCCTGCCCTGCTCTGAGGAGGTGAATTTAGCCCCCGGCAATTACATCTGATAAGGCTCGTCCTTACCTTGCAGAGAGCAATTCTGTGCTGCTGCTGCACTGTTCCTCCCCCTGCCCCCTTTTCCTTCTCCCCCCCTCCCTAAAATGCCAGCTGGAGGCCTGTGAGCAGGGTATTAGGGGATTTGCACTGCACGCTGCTAAATTTGATATGTCCTTTAACAGGAGACAAATGCTTCACAAGGCTTAAAAAGTATCGACTTTTCTTTAACAATAAGCACTAATGGCCTTCAAATAATCAATATTTAAAGTCATTATGGGGTTACACATTATACTGTTAAAACCAAGCCTTTCACTTTAACCCCATCATATCCTTCCCAAGGCCGGAGCAGAGCTCCCCCCTGGCTCAAGCCCAGCTCCTGGGGAAGGCTGGGAGCACAGGCTGTGACTGGAGATGTGAGAGGGTCAGGAAATGCAGATTGAAACCGGCAAGGCATGGAAATAAATTTAGAACGGATGGAAGAAGAGGGAAGGAGGGGGTGGGGGGGGGTTGGAAAAGAATGCATGAAAGCTCTGCTTTCTTCTGCTCTGCATTTGATAGGAAGAGACACTTTAAACCCGAGGTAACAGGCAGGAGGCACAGAGCTCCTCGCTGCTCTGCCATCCCCAGACACTGCCAGCTAAGGGAGAATAAATAAAATCAGAGGCCTTGCTAAAAATGGTGTTTGGGATTTCCAGGCAAGGGCAAGAACACGTGCTGGCACTGCCCAGCCACCGACAGCTCCCTCAAAATCCAAACTGCTGCTGAAACCAAACTGCTTCAGTCAGGTCAGGCTCTTTGGCCTGTGCTCTGCAGAGCATTCAGCCAGAGGGGAAGCAGGGAGGGATCCTGCCAGGGCAAAAATCAGAAACTCAGAGCCTTAGAGAGGAGAGGGGAACACAGGGCTGGGGTGGGTAAGAGCAGGAGAGATTTGGTGCCCAGAGAGGGCAGGAGATGTGCCCAGAGAGGGCAGGAGATGTGCCCATAGAGGGCAGGAGATGGGCCCAGAGAGGGCAGGGGAGGGTTGGTGCCCAAAGAGGGCAGGAGATGTGCCCAGAGAGGGCAGGAGAGATTTGGTGCCCAAAGAGGGCAGGAAATGTGCCCAGAGAGGGCAGGAGATGTGCCCAGAGAGGGCAGGAGATGTGCCCAGAGAGGGCAGGAGATGTGCCCAGAGAGGGCAGGAGAGATTTGGTGCCCAAAGAGGGCAGAGATGTGCCCAGAGGGAGCAGGAGATGTGCCCAGAGAGCCAGCAGGGAAAAGGAGAACCTCCCCAAAGCAGGGGGGGGGAGGAATGAAGAACGAACTTCTGTAGCAACAGCAGATGGGAGGAAGGGAATCCAAAAATGCAGGCTGGGTATTTTGGGCACATCTCTGCTGAGAGGAAGCCTCTGGCTGGCACAGGGTGTCTGTCAGCTCCTGCAGGGGAGGCAGTGGGGGCCTCTCCCACCCCCAGCTCACTCCTGCCAAGGGGCTGGGCTTCCCAGGGCCCCGGCACGGGGGTGCTGATGGCTCCTCGGGCTGGCAGCATTCCCTGTTCCTTGGCAATCCCTGGATCCTGGGGGATGAACTGTGCCCCCAGCGCCTGTTCAGGCAGCACAGAGCCCCTGAGTGCCTGCACCAACACCTGCCTCAGCTCCTGCTCTGGCTCTGCCTTCTCCCCTGACAGGGGCAGGTCCCCCCAGAGCCCACACCTCACCCTGCAGCCACGAAAACCAACTCCCAACAGCTCCCAGCACACAACTGATGCATCAAACCCAGCCAAGAAGCCCCAAACCACCCAGCAGCTCACCCAGCCCTGCCCCAGCTCCTCCTGTGTGCATGGAAGATTTTCCCTCAAGAGGAAATCTCCCCCAGGCTGTGCAGAGAGAAGCAGGGATGAGCAGCCCGGGGAAGAACAGCCAGGCTGAAGGACCCCAGCAGAACAGTGCCAACAAATCCTGGAGGCAGCAGCCAGGGAGCAGGATCCAAGCAGCTCTGCAGGGTACAGCCACCTGCCAGCCCTGCAGGAGAGGCAGCAGTTTGGAGATGGGAAGAGCTCCAGGCTGGCGTGGTTACAGTGGCACCTTTCAGCTGTACCCTTCTCCTCTTCCAAGTCTTTTTATAACCCTGGACTCAGCCATCTCCCCAAACACTCCACCAGGCCTTGGCACTCCAGCACCCTGAACACATCTCCTAAGGATCTAGGCAACCAAAACCACAGAACCAAATTAATTCTCCAGACTGTGGCTGGAGCCTGCTTTTGGCAAACGTCTCAGTTTCACTGACTCCTGCCAAGAGATGGAGAAGGGAGCAAAGAGGTGAAGGGACCACTCTGCCACTACCAGGACCTTGGCCCAAGGACATCCCTGTCCCTGTGTTTGTGTGCCTCACCCCCACAAAGCCAAAGCTCCCAGCCTGTTTCTTATCAGCAAAGATAGAATAATTAATTAATTGGTGACAACTATCTGAGCACACCCACCCTCCCCAGAGTCAGCCCTTCACACCTGGGAGCTGGAGAGCTGCAGGCACAGTTCCCACTGCTCGTTCTCTGCCCCTGCACAACCTCCTTTCAACGTGAGGGCACTGCCACCTGCAGCAGGGGAAACTGAGGCACCGGGGGCTCCTGGCCTAAGCTCCCACAGGGATTTCTCTCAGCATCAAAGACAGGCTGTGACCCCGTGTGTTCCTCCCTCGCCAGGATTTCCCTCTCCAGCCAATCCAGCTGTTCCTGGGGCTGTTTGGAGCACTGACCCAGCAGGAAAAGCAGTGCCTTGCTCCAAGAGCCACCTCCTGGCCTTCAGTCCCTTCAGCCCCTGCCCCCTGCCCCAGCATCTTCCCTCCCCTGTTCCCAAAGCACGGAACACCTCCTGGCCCAGCCCAGCTCCACGCCCCAGCTCCTGTTTGGCCTGCCAGTGCCAAACAAACCCCTCTGGGTCTGATCTGGGTCTGCCCCCTCCCAGCTGCGAGCAGCCCCTCCCCGGGAGCAGCCCCCACCCTGCCGCGGATGCTTTTGCAGCAGCCCTGGGGCCGGCCTGGCTCCTCTCCAGCCCACACAGCGCTGGGGAAAAACGTTCCTGAGAGCGGCTGCAGGAGGCTCCTCCATCCCCGCATTCCTCGCAGGTCTGCTCAGGGCCGGGATTTATGGGGCTGGGTTAGCCAAAGTACACGCGGAGCGGGAGAGGCTCCCAGGGCTGCCCGGCCCCTCCGCAGCGCAGAAGGGGAAAAACCAGACGGGATCTCCAAAACTCCAGCCGGGGAAAAACTCCGGCCTCAGCACAGAGCTGATAGCGCAGCCTGCTCTGCCCCCAGCCCGACACAAAAGGCGAGGGAAGTGTGAATAGCAGAGCCTTTCGCTGCTCCTCCCGTGACATCCGAAGCCTCTGCAGCCCCGCAGCCCCCTCCTGTCCCCGCCGTCCCTGTCAGCAACGCGCGCAGCTCTAATTTAATTTCCCTCTGAAGTTCTTGATTGCAGGGGGAATGGCTCGTGGCACAGAGCAAGATAAATGAGGCAGAATTTCCCGGGGGTGGGGGGAGATCAGCTTTCCAGCACTCCTAGCAGTGGGAGAGGCAAGCGGTGGCTCTTTTCCTTAACAAAGAAAACTTCTCTTTCTGTTCCACCTCAGCATTTCTTCTCTCTCCTCATCTGGGGATGCTACGAAATGCAAACTTCAGCACCTGAACTTGCTCTGTGCCCACCAACAGGTGAGAGTGGCGTCTCCAGCGCCAGTTTGGGATCACCCCAGCCCGGCAGCGGCTCCCCTGGATGGGGATCCCTTTCCATCCAGACACCCCGGAGTGTGGCAGGAGCATCCCCGGCACCTGCACAACCCCCAGAGGAGACCTTTGCTCACACCTTACCCAGGCAAATCCGCCCTGCCCAGCCCCCGGAATCACACAAATCCTGGAGGTTGGAAAAACGCTCTGAAATCACCAAGTCCGGCATTACCCGACCTGCCGCGGTCACCGTGTCCCCAAAGCCACATGCCCGGGCTCTCCGAAGGCTCCCAGGCACCGCGGCTGGCCCGGCCCGCCCATCCCAGCGCCTGAGCCGGCCGCTCCCCCTTCCCACGCCCACCCGTGCCAGCCCGGCCCCCCCCGGAGCCCGGGGCCGGTACCTGTCGGGGAAGTGGCTGTCCCTGTGCTGGGGCAGGCCCTGCTTCCTGCGCTGGCTGGACGAGTTGCTGGCCGAGGGGATGTGCGCTTCCATCGCGCCCGGGGTCCGCGCCGCCGCCGCCGCCTCCTGCCGCGCCCGGAGCAGATCTGGGGACAGCCGAGGGGAGGGAGGATGAGGAGGGAGGATGAGGAGCTGCTGCTGCTGCTGCTGCTGCCGCCCGGCAGCGACCCGCGCTCGGACAGACGGACACGCACACGGACAGACAGAGGCGCCGCAGCTCCGGGGCTGCCGGCGGCTCCCCGCGGGCGACAGCGCTGCCCCGGGGCCGCTCCCGGCCGTGCCCGCAGCCCCGGGCGACAGCGGCTCCGCCGTCCCCCGCTGTCCCCCGCTGTCCCCCGCGGCCACCCCCGCGGCTCCGGGGCGCCGGGGCGGCGGCGGAGCCCGGCGGGGAGCGGCGGCCCCGGCGCTCACCCGGCCCGGCGGCTCCGGGCGCGATCCGCCCCCGCCGCCCAGGGAGTTTGGCAGCGGAGGAAATTGTGCAACTACGGCAGGGGGGGTGGATTTGCTGTTTAATTGCCTTCCTGCCGGAGGGAGGGAGGGAAGGAGGGAGGGAAGGAGCGGAAAAAAAAAAAAAAAGGGAGGGAAGGATGGAAGGAGGGATGGATGGATGCGAGGCGAGCGGGAGGAGAGGGAGGCATTCCCCAAACTCCCTCTCCCGGCCGGTGGCGAGCGGAGCCGCGCTGGCACCTGCCCCGCTCCCGCCGTGTCCCCTCGGCCACCGCCGAGGTTCTCGGGGCTCCGCGGGGCTGCACCTGCCCGGCACAGCACGGACAGGGAAGGGCTGGGCCCCGGGGCAGCTGAGGAGGGGGCACAGACCCTGCTCCCGACCCTGGCACTGCTCTGCCCGGACAGAACTGCAGCCCTCGCTCAGCCTGCACTGCCCCGGCACCGCGGCAGAGCCTGTCACCCGTGTCAGCGTGCCTGTGACACCGGGCAGGGACACCGGGCAGGGACACCCGGGCAGTGACACCCCCGGGCAGTGACACCCCCGGGCAGTGACACCCGGGCAGTGACACCCCTGGGCAGCGACACCCGGCATTGAGTGACACCCAGGCAGTGACACCCTGACAGTGACACCCGGGCAGTGACACCCTGACAGTGACACCCCCGGGGCAGTGACACCCGGGCAGTGACACCCCCGGGGCAGTGACACCCGGGCAGTGACACCCGGGCAGTGACACCCTGACAGTGACACCCCCGGGCAGCCCTGGCAGTGCAGGGGGGGCAGAGCAACCAGGCTGCCCCCACACGGTGCCCTGCCAGGGACAGAGCAGGCAGCAGCACACTCAGAGCACACCCAGAGCACACCCAGAGCACACACCCAGCACACACCCAGAGCACAGCCAGCACACACCCAGCACACACCCAGAGCACATCCAGAGCACCCAGAGCACACCCAGAGCACACCCAGAGCACACCCAGCACACACCCAGAGCACACCCAGCACACCCAGAGCACACTCAGCACACACCCAGAGCACACCCAGAGCACACCCAGAGCACACCCAAAGCACACCCAGAGCACACACCCAGAGCACAGCCAGAGCACAGCCAGAGCACACCCAGCACACCCAGCACATCCAGAGCACACCCAGCACACACCCAGCACACACCCAGAGCACACCCAGAGCACCCAGCACAGCCAGAGCACACCCAGCACACACCTAGCACAGCCAGAGCACACCCAGAGCACACCCAGCACACACCCAGAGCACACCCAGCACACACCCAGAGCACACACCCAGAGCACACCCAGAGCACACCCAGAGCACACCCAGCACACACCCAGCACACACCCAGCACACCCACAGCTGGTGTGCAAAGCCCCTTTCCCTTCCACAGGAGCACTGCCCAGCCCTGGTAATGCCACACTCCCCGTCTCCCTGAGCTCCTTTTCCCCACCAGGCTCTTCTCCCCTCTCTCCTGGAAGTCCCAGCCACCCCAGCTGGCACCAAGATGTGCCCAGCCCAGCCTGAGCTCCCCCCAGCACAGCATCAAACGCTGCTGATGGTCAGGGCTGGGGTGAGAAGACCCTGCCAGCTGCTGTGTGTGCTGGCAGGAGGGGGGACAGCAGTGCCCCAGTTTCTGGCCACGTTCCTGCCCCCCGTCCCCACACCCCCAGCCAAGGGCACAAACACTGGAACCACAATCCTGAACTGCACGGGTATGGAAGGAACAGCCAAACCCCACCGGATCCCAGCACAAACCCGGAGGATTCGCCGAGCCGGGGAGACCAGTGCAACCTTCCCGTGTTTATAAATTAATTATCTGAAAAAAACCCAGGTCACTCCTGATTGCCACGGCGGCTGTAATTTAGAAGGCTGGCGTGCAGCCAGCTGCAGGAGCCGCATTGATCCTGAATGACCGCAACAACCCCCCCTCCCCTCTGCTCCCCTCTGCTCTCCCCCTGCTCCCCTTCCCCGCTGCCCAGACCCCCCCCGAGGATCTGTTATTTACAATCCTGCACTCTGACAGTTGGGAAATCAGATTGATTGACAGCGGGACGCTGGCGGATGGAGGTTCCAGGCACGGAGACAGACTGAATTCAGAATGTGGGATGAATGCCACTGGGAGAACGGGGGCGGAGGAGGGGAGGGGGGAGGGAGGGGAGGAGAAGGGGGGGGGCTGAAAAGCAATTAAAAAAAAAAAAAAAAGAGATTTCTAAATTATTAACATTTTTTAAATTATTAATGTTATTGGTGCCTCCATGTGAGCCCGCAGATAAACTGCGCTTTGTACTGGCACTAATAATTTATATCCCGACCAGAGCCCTGCGGTGTGGAGACAATCCAAAAATACACCAAGTTTTGTCTTGTCAGTGCTCCCCGAGCGAGTCTGGCTGTGCAGGCTCCTTCTCCCCACCCCAAAAGCCCAGCGTGACCCCCCTCAACAAATGCTGATGAGACAATTGACTCATCACCATAAAAACACCTCAGGTAACGAGCTCTCCTCATTATCTGGGGGGAAGGGGGTGCTCAGCTGCCCCCAGCACACACAGGTGGGATGGGACCCCCAGGGCCAGTGTCTGTCACAGCCCTGGTCACACCCCACGCACACCCTGTGCTGTGCCCAAGCTCTGCTGGGCTCCACTCACAGCTGAATGTGCAAGTGCCACCCTTTTGTCACACCCTGTCCCCTCTCTGTGCGTGTTCCCACACGTCCCTGTGTGTGCCACCCCAGCCCTGTGGCACACACAGCTGGGCCCCTCAGCCACCAGCTGGCTTTGCAGGGGCTCTGCAGTGCCTGGCACCACCCTGGGCTGGTACCATGAGCTGGTACCATGAGCTGGTGCCATGGGCTGGTACCATGAGCTGGTGCCACGAGCTGGTGCCACGGGCTGGTGCCACGAGCTGGTACCATGAGCTGGTGCCACAGGCTGGTACCATGAGCTGGTGCCACGAGCTGGTGCCACGGGCTGGTGCCACGAGCTGGTACCATGAGCTGGTGCCACAGGCTGGTACCATGAGCTGGTGCCACGAGCTGGTGCCACGAGCTGGTACCATGAGCTGGTACCATGAGCTGGTGCCACAGGCTGGTACCATGAGCTGGTGCCATGAGCTGGTGCCACGAGCTGGTGCCACAGGCTGGTACCATGAGCTGGTGCCATGGGCTGGTGCCACGAGCTGGTGCCATGGGCTGGTGCCACGAGCTGGTGCCACGAGCTGGTGCCACGAGCTGGTGCCACAGGCTGGTACCATGAGCTGGTACCATGAGCTGGTGCCACGAGCTGGTGCCACGAGCTGGTGCCACGCTCCCCACGGGGCCGGGGCAGGTTTGTGCCTTTGCTGATAAGCAAATCCTTCCTCCACAGCAATCGCCTTCCTGCCCCCAGAGAAGCCAATCAAATCAAACAGAGTGGAAAAGAAGACAGCCTCTTCATTAACCTAACAAGGAGCCCTGGGGATTTACACTCGAGAGCAGAAGATTCTCCTGCAGCCCTGGCTGATGCTCTGCTGAGGCTGCCGGTGCCAGCCCCGCACACCTCGGGCAGGCAGCAGCACAGGGACAGATCCTGGCACGGCTCTGCCCTCCAGTGATGCTCCACAGCCCTCTGGAGCAGCAGCACCTCTGCCATGGCCCTGCTTTGCCTGATCCAGCAGAGTTATCTCCCTCCCCTGCAGGACAGAACTCAGGCACGGCTCTGCTCGGGGGCAAAACGGGCCAGGGGCAGCAGGTTCTGCTCACCTGAGGGCAGGAGAGGAACACGTACCTGTGCAGGGGTGCTCTACCTGTGCAGGGATGCTCTACCTGTGCAGGGATGCTCTACCTGTGCAGGGATGCTCGTGACCCTGCATCTGCCTGCTGTCCCCTTTAGCACAGCCCAGGACGTGCTCCCAGCCCCATCCCAAATGACTCCAGGGCCTGGGGACATCCCCCAGCCCCATCCCAAACGTGTCTAGGGCTCTGAGACATCTCCCAGCCCCATCCCAAATGAGTCCAGGGCCTGGGGACATCCCCCAGCCCCATCCCAAATGAGTCCAGGGCTCAGAGATGTCCCCCAGTCCCATCCCAAATGTGTCCAGGGCTCAGAGACATCCCCCAGCCCCATCCCAAATGAGTCCAGGGCTCAGAGACACCTCCCAGCCCCATCCCAAATGACTCCAGGACTCTGAGACATCCCCCAGCCCCATCCCACATGACTCCAGGGCTCAGGGACATCCCCCAGCCCCATCCCAAACGACCCCAGAGCCCGGGGCCATCCCGCAGCTGCTCCCCCCTGGCAGCAGAGCCCGTGGGCAGCCCTACCTCCGTGGCTGGGCACTGCCATGCTGTTGGCCAGCTGGTAGAGGCGCTGCTGCTGCTGCTCCTCGAAGGAGCCGTGCTCGTTGAGGGCCGACATCATGCGCCTGTAGTGCTCCTCGGGGGTCATCTGCGCCACCGCCTCCTCCAGCAGCGCCGCCGTCTGGGAGTTCTCTGCAGGGCACACACGGCGGGGAGGTCAGGGGGGGAAAAGGTCTCTGACTCCAGGCAGCACCGGCAGAACCAGACACAGCCTCAGGCTGAGTGCAGTGTCCAGCTCTGGGTGTCCCAGGATGGACATTGAGTGCAGTGTCCAGCTCTGGGTATCCCAGGGTGGACATTGAGTGCAGTGTCCAGCTCTGGGTATCCCAGGGTGGACATTGAGTGCAGTGTCCAGCTCTGGGTATCCCAGGATGGACATTGAGTGCAGTGTCCAGCTCTGGGTGTCTCAGTTCAGGATGGACATTGAGTGCAGTGTCCAGCTCTGGGTGTCCCAGTTCAGGATGGACATTGAGTGCAGTGTCCAGCTCTGGATGTCTCAGTTCAGGATGGACATTGAGTGCAGTGTCCAGCTCTGGGTGTCCCAGGATGGACATTGAGTGCAGTGTCCAGCTCTGGGTGTCAGCTCAGGATGGACATTGAGTGCTGTGTCCAGCTCTGGGTGTCAGCTCAGGATGGACATTGAGTGCAGTGTCCAGCTCTGGGTACCCCAGGATGGACATTGAGTGCTGTGTCCAAATTTGCACACAGGGAAAGTCCACAGCACCCAAAC
This sequence comes from Phylloscopus trochilus trochilus, assembly GCA_016584745.2. Classification (NCBI taxonomy): domain Eukaryota; kingdom Metazoa; phylum Chordata; class Aves; order Passeriformes; family Phylloscopidae; genus Phylloscopus; species Phylloscopus trochilus. Next base: position 20,882 of record WQNJ02000429.1, on the reverse strand, counting down.
CCCCTCACTGACTGTTTTTTCCTTCCCCCTAAAGCAGCAAGCTCTGCATTGTGACAGCAGAAAACCGCCAGCGAGCTCTGTACCCTCACAGGGAACAGGGAGGATGGGAGAGCTCATTGAATTCTCAGCCCCTCACCTCTGGGGCTGTGAGCTCTTTGTGCAGCTCAGACCTGAGCCTGTTCCTCACCTCTGAGCGCTCACAGGACACCACGAGGTGAGAGATGCTGAGCACCCAAGGGATGGTGACACACCCCCAGGGGACAGAGCTGATACACCCCCAGGGGACAGAGCTGGCACACCCCAAAGGATAGAGCTGGCATCCCCAGGGGACAGTGCTGGCACACCCCCAGGGGACAGTGCTGGCACACCCCAAAGGACAGAGCTGGCACACCCCAAGGGATGGTGACACACCCCAATGGTGACACACCCCAAAGGACAGAGCTGGCACGCACCTGCCCAGCCCTCAGGGGACATCTCTGTTTCCCCATCTCCGTTTCGCAGCCGTGCCCCAGCAGCCCGAGGCGGGCCAGGGCCCCTCCCTGCCGTGTTCCCGGCACGGCTGCAGCCCCGGGGCCGGCGCAGGAGGGATCCCGGCCTGGCTGGCTGGCAGGGAGAGCAAACCGCAGGGGTTTGGTGTTTACTGTAAGCACAGCTCTCGGTAATTACTGCTCTCCGCCTTGGCTGCTTTATCTGGGATCTTTCCCACAGGCGAAGCCTTTTCAGTGCTCAGAGAGGAACTCCCAGGCCCAGCCTGGGCAGGCAGGGGGGGATCGGGGTCACAGACCCACCGCGGGGCTCGGCGAGGGGCAGCACCACCCTCCCGTGTGCCCCGGAGCCCCTCGGGGAGCAGCGCAGGGGATGCTGAGCCGGCCTGGCCCCGAGGCCATGGGGTGGCACTTGTCACACGGGGAACGCTGCCGGGACGGGCTGTGGGTCCCTGCCCGGGGAGGAGGAGTGAGTGTGGGGCGGGCAGGAACAGCCCCGGACAGAGGGGCTGGGAAATGAGGCAGCTCCGGGACCGGCGCTGCCTTTGTCTGACACCGAACCCGCACGGGGCTCAGCCTTTGGGGGATGCAACTTTCACAGGGGGAGTGAAAGCACCCCCTCCCCAAAATACAGGAGGGAACATCATCATCATCATCTCATCATCATCATCATCTCATCACCATCATCATCATCTCAACACCATCATCACCATCATCATCTCATCATCATCCCATCATCCCAATAATAATAAGACATAACGATAATAAAACCGAATATAAAGATAAATAACAATGAATAACGAGTAATGATAACGATAATAACAATAATAATGACACTAATTACAGTAATTAGGAGAATAATAATTATAACACTAATGTTAATAATAATAATAATAATAATAATAATAGAGTCTGAGCTGCACAACGTTTCAACAGCAAAGGGCTGCATGCCTGGCTCCCAAGCCCCGAAGGGAAATGATTGCAGCTCTCGGCTCCGGCTGTCCCTGCAGGCTCAGCGCTGCCCCAGTGACACACATCCGCACCCCGCGGGCTCCCCGTGCGTAGCCCAGGCTCTGGGATCAAGAGCCGGGTCCCCCTGGATCCCCCAGCCCCAAAAGCCAGACCCCAAAGGCAGTGGCTGCTCTGGGAACGGCCCTGCTGTGCCTGCTCGCTCAGTCCCACCCCAAAGCTGCAGGGCACCCATGGGAGCAGCAGGGGAGGGAGCAGAGGGCAGAATTCCCTCCCACCAGGGAGGATTCCCTCCTCCTCTGCTCCTGCCACCTCCTCCCGGGATGCAGAAGCTCAGGGTTTCAGTTCCCTCCTGATGCTCTTACCCAAAGGTCTAAAGGAGCAAAGCCACAGACCTGATTTAGAAAAACACCGATTTTTTTTTTTTCCCCCCACAGCTGTGTCATTAGAGCAAGAAAGGGCGGGGGGAGGGGATTTAATAACACTTAATTACCATAAACTCTATCGGATCAGCCGCAGAGCAGATTTCAGGTGCAGGGAGGGGAGGGAGAATGGGGGTGGCGAGGGGAGGCTAAGAGGAAGGAGGAATCCAGGGAAAGGCTGGATTTCCATGCTTTAAACTTGGAAGATTTCACATGACTCAGCCAGCAGTAATTCCAGCTTTGCTGGAGCTTTGCTGTCTGCTTTTGTCATTACCAGGGGTAATGCGGGAGACTGATCTGCCAAATCTCCCGCAGCCGCCAGGTGTGAAATGGACTCTGGCACAGCCCCGGGGAGGCAGAGCCCAGCCAGGCATCTGCCGGGCCCGGGCACACCCAGCACACCCCCTGGGCACACCCTGGGCACACCCTGCACACCCCCTGGGCACAACCCCTGCACACCCCCTGGGCACACCCTGCACACCCCCTGGGCACACCCTGCACACCTCCTGGGCACACCCTGCACACCCCCTGGGCACACCCTGCACACCCCCTGGGCACACCCTGCACACCCCCTGCACACCCCCTGGGCACACCCTGCACACCCCCTGGGCAGATCCTGCACGCCCCCTGGGCACAACCCCTGCACACCCCCTGGGCACAACCCCTGCACACACCCTGGGCACACCGTGCACATCCTCTGGGCACACCCTGGGCACACCCTGCACACCCCCTGGGCACACCCTGCACACCCCCTGCACACCCCCTGGGCACACCCTGCACACACCCAGCACATCCCCCTGGGCACCCCCTGCACACACCCTGCACATCCCCTGGGCACACCCTGCACACCCTGCTCACCCCCTGGGCACACCCTGGGCACACCCTGCACACCCCCTGGGCACACCCAGCACACCCCCTGGGCACACCCTGGGCACACCCTGCACACCCTGCACACCCCCTGGGCACACCCTGCACACCCCCTGGGCACACCCTGGGCACACCCTGCACACCTCCTGCACACCCCCTGCACACCCAGCACATCCCCTGCTCACCCAGCACATCCCCTGGACATCCCCTGGGCACCCCAGCCCAGCTCTGCCCGCTCCCTCCCCTCTGCCCTCCCCTGCTGGCACAGAGCTCTGGGGCACTCAGGGTCTGCACAGAGCCAAGGACATTTCAGGGCCTCTCCAGGCTCATCCTCCCCAGGCAACCCCAGACAAGACAGGAGCCTGTCCATCCTCCCCTCCTGTCCTACCAACAAACCCCTGACAGGCCAAGGTTCCCTTTACTCAACCCCAATCTGAGCTGCAGCACCTGCAGCCAGCCCCTCTCAGCCCAGAGCCCAGGCCAGGCTGGGCCAGCAGCTCCAGGGCTTTTCCTTCCTGTGCCCCCTGGCCCCATTCAGCACTCAGCTTTGGGGGCAGCGATGCTGTCAGCACCAACCAAACCCTCGCTTCTTCCCTTGGCACGTGGCTGTGCCCCCAAAGGAGAGGGACAAAGGGGCAGAGGGCTGGCTCTGAATGGCTCAGCTCGGGGCAGAGGCACAGCCAGGTTTCGGTTTGGTTTCAATGGGCCCCAGCAGCCCAGAGAGGAGGAGGATGGCAGCGGCAGCAGCCGCTGAGCTCATCCCCACCCCAGGGGGCTGCTCCCGGCTGTTTCCCAGCGCTCCATCCATCCTGCTCCCCAGCTCCCCCAGCCTCCCCTACCGGAGCGGGTTTTTCAGCTGCTCCAGCGGGAAGCGGAACGCTCTTGCCGATCTTCCCTCCCCGCCTGCAGGCAGCGGGGAAGGAGCTCTCCAGCCCCGCAGCAGCGAGGCTTCCACCGCGGCAGCGTCTCCGCCGTGCCCCGCCGGCACAGCCCTGGCTCCGAGACGCTCCCATCTGCACAGGAACGTTCTGCTCTGCTTGACAGCGGCCCCGTTTCCTCCGAGACGGGGCTGGCTCCCTTTTGATCTGCCGAGCGAGCTCTGCGGAGGGGGCAGGGAAGGCGGCTGCTTCCCTCTCCGAGGGTTTCCAGCCCTACAGGTGTTTTCTCGCTCAGCCAGGGAGCGGCGGTGATTTCCTTGGCCGCCGCTGCTCGCCCTCGCCCCGGCAGGAGCGGCCACGACAGCGGGAGCTGAGCCACGGGGTCACTGCTGCTCTTCCACAGGCTGTGCTTCCAGAGGCTGTGCTTCCAAAGGCTGTGCTTCCACAGGCTCCTCTTCCAAAGGCTGTGCTTCCACAGGCTGCTCTTCCAGAGGCTGTGCTTCCACAGGCTCCTCTTCCACAGGCTGTGCTTCCAGAGGCTGTGCTTCCACAGGCTCTGCTTCCAGAGGCTGTGCTTCCAGAGGCTGTGCTTCCAGAGGCTGTGCTTCCACAGGCTGTGCTTCCACAGGCTCCTCTTCCACAGGCTCCTCTTCCACAGGCTCCTCTTCCAGAGGCTGTGCTTCCAGAGGCTGTGCTTCCACAGGCTGTGCTTCCACAGGCTGTGCTTCCACAGGCTCCTCTTCCAGAGGCTGTGCTTCCAGAGGCTGTGCTTCCACAGGCTGCTCTTCCAGAGGCTGTGCTTCCAGAGGCTGCTCTTCCAGAGGCTGTGCTTCCAGAGGCTCCTCTTCCAGAGACTTCCCTTCCAAAGGCTCCTCTTCCAAAGGCTCCTCTTCCAGAGCCAGACCAGCTGTGCCCGAGCCAGAGCTGCTCCCAGGGCCAGTGTGGGATGGAGAGGGGCAGACCCTGCCTGGGGTGGTCTGCAGAGGGGCAGACCCTGCCTGGGGTGGTTTGCAGTGGGGCAGACCCTGCCAGGGATGGTTTGCAGAGGGCAGATCCTGCCTGGGGTGGTCTGCAGAGGGGCAGATCCTGCCAGGGATGGTTTGCAGAGGGCAGATCCTGCCTGGGGTGGTCTGCAGAGGGGCAGACCCTGCCTGGGGTGGTCTGCAGAGGGGCAGACCCTGCCTGGAGCCCATCACCACCCCAGGGGATGCAGGAGCTGCAGCAGCAGCAGCACCCACACACGAGGCACGGCACCACCAGGCTGCAGGAGAAGGGGTCCCAGGAGATGCTGCAGCCCCAGCAGGACACGTGGGGCTGATGGGATCCTGAATTCCAGGCAGTCCTTGCTTCCCTTCCCGCTCCCAGGCCCCAAAGTGAGCTCTGGGTGGCAGCCAAGGCCCCAGAGCAGCAGCTCCCAAAGCCCAGGGCAGCATCCATTAGGGCCCATCCCAGCTGGGAATGCTTTGCTACACAAGGTGCATCCTCCTGCTGCCAGGCAGAGCTGGGAGCACAGGGATTGTGTTTTCCCCATGGCACAGGGATGCTGCTGCAACCACAGCAGGATGGGAGCTCTCAGCTCTGGCACTGCTGGGGTCAGGACACAAACCTTGTGCCCCTCCTGTCACCTCCTTTTTACACCAGGAAACGGCCCCAAAGCACAGAGACCTCAGCTCCTCATTGTTCCAAAGGAATTCCAGCATCAGCACAGCCTGGCCTAAAATTCCTGCACAGTCTGGAGGGATCAGGGGCTCCCCAAAATTTAATAAAAACAGTGGGACATCAGCAAAAGGCCCAGCTCCAAATTTCCAAATTCTGTCTCACCTCAAAGTGGGAGTAGAAAATAAAACTTTGCTTCATTCAGGGCTTCCTGGGAACCCCTGTGTTAAAAAGCTGGAGGAATCCCTGAAACTCTGGGAGCCAAGGAGCAGGATTTGGATCCTGAGGGCCTCCTGCAAAGCCAAGGGCTCCTCACCCTGCCCTCAGCCCACAGAAAGGTGGGAAGGCCAAAGGAAAGGAACAGAATGAGATCACTTGACCCTGATGCTCCCGTGCTGAAAACATCCTTTTTAGTCAGGATTTTTTCAGGATGAATCCAAAGGCAATCCCTTGGTTTCACGTGGCTTGGTTACAGTTCAGCCCACTCCCAGCCAGGCCTGGACTCAGTTCTCAACCACAGACTGAAATTACGAGGGGCACAACCTCAGCAGGGACAGCAAAATATAAAATGTGTCCCAGGAGCCTCAGGTCTGATGGAACAAATCTGTTTATGAACCTGTGGAAGGGTTCATAAACAGATGTGGAACTCACCTGCACAGCCACCAGAAACATTTCAGGGACAGCAGGAATAGAGCAGATGGGGAAAAAAAAAATCAAGGAGAACGTGAAGAGGAGCAGTTTAAAGGGTTCCCAGTAAAATCTGAGGCATTTCTGCTGTTATGAAAGAGTGAGCAGGCAGGAAAGGGTTACATCAGAGAGAGGATTTAGCATTTTCTGTCAGTGACAGCAGCACCCAACATCCTCTCAGAGAATTCTGCCTTCAGATCATCATTTGGGCACAAGCAGGGAAGGGACAGGAACGTTCTGTGAAACCAGGACAGGAGCCCACAATGGATCCTTCCACAGCAGAGTGCTCAGGATGTGGCTGGAGAGGGCTGCAGGACAAACTGCTGCAGGACAAACAACTGCTGCAGGACAAACTGCTGCAGGACAAACAACTGCTGCAGGACAAACTGCTGCAGGACAAACTGCTGCAGGAAGTGCCCTCTGAGATTCCCTGGATTGGGATTTTATCCCAGGAAGAGTCTCAGCTGGACTCCAAACCCTTCGGGTTTTTCAGTGGCCAGAGAGTGCAGGTTTAAGCACAGGGATGGAGGTGGGTATTACTGACAGCTAATTAGTCTGATATTAACAACAAAGCCTTTAAGTAAACGGCTGCAAAACCTCATTTACTCAACCTGGAGACAAACTCATTAACTGCAGGCTCCATTACCCATCCCACTTTGCAGGTCGTAAAGAAAGTTTAAAAATCGTGTTTATAGGAAAGGACTGGGAGGCAAATCAAGAGATTCAAAAAAAAAAAAAAAAAAAAACAAAACCCAAAAAAAAACAAACCACACAACCAACAAACCAAACCCTAAATAGAGAAACCTTCTGCAGATTCCATCTCTATAGGAACGGTGCCATAAATGCATAAGAGAAAACTCAGCAGCCCCATTCTCCCTGACAGGCTCCTTTTTTTTTTCCCTTTAAAGGAGCAGATGCCAGCACGACAAGCCCGTGTGCACCTTTCATATTAAACGTGTCATCCAGACATTCTGCCTGAAAAAAGCAGGAACACCCCAAAAATCCACCTCCGAGGCTGCAGCCTGCCTTTTTTTTTTCTTTTTTTTTTTTTTTCCTTTTTTTTCAATCATCAAGCAATGACTGTAATTAAGAGGCAATCCCTCTCTCGCCCTGCAAGGCTCCCTCGGAGGAGATAAAGGAAAAAACAGAGCCCTGGTCGCCTCCTCCTGCACCCCCAGTGCCAGACACAGCTCCCACCCCGCAGCCCTCCCTCCTTAATTTCAATTAAGTTCCACTCAGGGGAAAGGAGAAGAAAGGGGAAGGGGATGGGGGAGGGAGAAGCAGCACTTACCCTTTGGGGACTCACTTCGGGCTTTCTTGCTCTCTAAAGGACACTCACTGCTGCTGTTGGGAGAACATACTCTTCTCTTGCCTAAAATTTCATCTGGGAGAGAGATGAGAAAGCTGAGTGTCAGAGGAGGCTGCACTTTCCTCTTTGCAGGAGCGACCAGAGAGACTTTTGGTATTTTGCTGCTCTCTCTCTCTCACACACACACACAGACACACACACAGGCTGATATTACAAGCAGAGAGAGAGAAAAAAAAAATGAAAGTAAGAAAAATCATCATCTTGAGAGCCTTGATCTGCTTTCCTAATCACGCAGCCCAAAAGCACATAATGACTATTCATACACTGATCAATGCAACGTTTGCCAGCCATAAATTCTGAATCCAGTTGATTTCCTTACTGAGTTTCATCATTTGCTCTGGTGCCTTTTGTCCCCCCGGTGTTTCCACTCCTTTCATGCCCTGATGCGAAGCAACTGGGGGAGAGGAAGGGTTGGAAAAAAACAACACAGGGAAGGGAAAAAAAAAAAAAAAAAAGAAAAAAAAAAAGCACAACAGATCTCTGAATCTTCCTACCACAGTATCTCTGTCTCTCTCTCTCTCTCTCTCTCTCTCAGTCTCTCCCCCTCCCTCCCCCCTCCTCCTTCAAAACCTCAAGGTCCTCAGCAATCTTCCCCCTCTGGATTGCACGGAAACACTCAAGCCTTTTGCATTACTGCAGCCCTCCGAAGCAACACCAAATCTCTAATACACAATTACAGCGTCCCCGAGCAGATTTGGAATCAATATCCTCCCCTAATAACGCTGGGGGAAACTGAAAGCATGATGGTGCATATGGGCAGGAAGGAAGAGCCTGTTTGTCACTGCAAGCATCAAATTCTCATCTATCAAGGGCTTGTTAAAGATGCAGCATCTTGAAAGAAAGAAAAAAAAATTAAAAAAAAAAAAAACCAACAAAAAAAACAAGAACCAACCTCACAAACAAGCAGCAGATTTGAGGGAGAATGGATTGGATCTGCCTGTGAGCCCAAACACAGAGGCTTGCTGCAATCTGCCCGGAACGTGGGGGTTAAGGAAGGTTACAAACCCCCTCGGTCCTATTTATAACAACAACAACATTCTCGCTCTTCCAGGGGACATTTCCAGCCAAGCAACTGTCCCCTGCACTCAGGATCACTCCCCATCACTTGGAATGCAGCTGAGCAGCCCAGGTTGCTGCCGTGGCAGGGATTTATCGGGGGATCAGAGCCCAGGGCTGAGCAGAGCAGCCCCAGCAGGTGCCTCTGCCCGAGGAGCTCTGCCGAGTTCCAAGTGGCATTTCAAGGCTTTCAAAGAGCACAGGCTGCCTCCAAACCCAGCTTGCTACACCAAATCCCTCCACAAAACTGGCGTGGGGGCAGTGGGGGACGATGCAGAGGCTGTGACCGTGCAGAGCCCAGAGCCAAGGAAGCACAACAGAGCAGAGGGAACTGAGAAGGGCCAGGGAAGGACAGGAGCAGCGGTGGCAGCGCTGGGAGATCTCTCAGCACCCCACAGCCCAGGTGTGGGTCAGCCTGGGCACACGATGGAGATGTTCTCACCCCTCCTGCCTCAGTTTACCCCTTTATAACCCCTCCCCAGCCCCTCTCAGCTCCCCAGGCTGGGAGGCACCTGGAGCTCCCTGGCCTTGGAACGTTCCATCCCTCACGCTGCTTTTCCTGGAAGCGTTACCCTGACGCTGCAAACCCTCGGTGCTGGAGGCCAAGCTCCCTGCTCCTGCTCCTGCTCCTGCCCAGGACTCTCCTCAGCCAGGATTTGTGGCTTTGGAACAACTCGAGTCCCTGCTGGGCTCGCCCCTCCCAGCCCGGGCAGGAGGCGGCCGAGCCCAGCAGGGCTGGAGGCAGAGGAGTCTCCATGGAAAAGAGCTGGTGACAGAAGCACGGGCTCCATGTGACAGCAGTTGGAATGTGAGCAGTGAAGATTCCTTGCTTTCACAGCTCTGCCAAGGCACCTCGTTCCCCCCCCATCCCTGCTTCCCTCCCGCTGCTCCTCTCCCACCCCCGGGCCCATCTGCCGGCAGACACTCGCTCCGGGCCCTGCTATTCCCAGCTATTCCCAGCTATTCCCATCCATTCCCAGATATTCCCAGCTATTCCCAGATATTCCCAGCCATTCCCAGCCATTCCCAGCCATTCCCAGCCATTCCCAGCCATTCCCAGCCATTCCCAGCCATTCCCAGATATTCCCAGCCATCCCCATCCATCCCCACACAGGCCAGCAGCCCCATCTCCCCCCCAGCCGGCTGCAGCGGGGCAGGGCCAGCGCAGCAGCACCAGGGCAGGAGCTCTGAACTGACACCAGCTCCCTCTGCCCCGAGCCCCAGCAGCCCCACGGGGCTCAGGTGAGCAGCCAGGTGTGACACCTGACACTGGGGGAGGAGGTCCTGCAGATTCCCTCCGGGGAGATCCCACATTTCTCCCCAGGAGGATGCCCCGGCCTCTCCGGTTCCCCTCGTCCTGAATGCCACGAGCTGGATTTATTTGGGCTGCCCCTGGCAGGTTTCCTGTGACATCTCAGAATGAAACATTTCCTCTTTTTTTTTTTTACTTATCTCTTCAGGTAAGGCAAAGCCCTGCAGTGTGGCAGCTACACCTCTGGCCCCAGAAGTGTGGGGACAAAATCAACAAGAGATGCAGTAAGCAAGGAAAGGGAATGGAGAGCAGCACAAGGATCAGCACAAAGGTGTAACAACCAACCCCAAATGCACTGAGCCAGGAGCAGAGCACAGGATGAACTCCCAATTTCCTGGGTCCCAGCTCAGCGTTTTAAGAAGTCAAAGCCCCTCTTTGCCTCCTGAGCTGCAGAGCAGAGACGAGGCAGGTCCCACTTGCTTTAATGACTCAATTAACTCCCAGCTCCCAGGGTACAAGCCCGGAGCGAGGCGTTGGTGCTGCAGCACCCATCCTCCCCTCCTCCCCACCTCAGTGCACAGCTCTGCCACCCCACTGCACCTGCCCAGCCCCTGCACGGGACCCTGCACCCCCAACCCAGCCCTGCAGCTGCACCCCTGGGTGCCCCCAGGACAGAGACAGGAGCGGCCACCAGCCCTCTCCCCCTGACTCTGCAGCAGCAGCAAAACCAAACTCGCTTTGCAAATGAGCTGGCAGAGCAGCTCCTGATGCCTCAGCACCCTCCCAGAGCCAGGCTGTGCATTTGGTGCCTTGCTGCCCATGGAACACAAAGCCCCAAGGCAGGTTTTGCTCAGCCCATGCACCTGCAGAAGGCAACGTCCACCTGAGAGGGTGGGGAGGATGGTTGAGGCTTTGTTCCCCAAATCCCTGCCCCTGCCTCCTCTCCCCTGCCTTCTCACAAAGCACTGCACTTGAGTGGAAGCCAAATCAGGGCAGTTCTTAATATTACAGCTGAAAATGAAAGACATTATCAGTGAAACTGTAGAGTTATGAAGCCAGGCCAGGCAATAACAGCAGGAAGGGGGGGGCTGGGGGGGAGCCCCAGGCAAACTGAGCACCCACTGCCACCAGTGCTGCACAGAACCCCTCAGGCAGGCCTCCCTCACAGCCCCAGAGCCCACAGCACATCCCAGCTCCTGCTGGCACAGGGAGGCTCTGGAGACAAAGTCCAGCGTTTCCCCCAAAGCTGCAGAAACCAGAGAGGACTTTGCTCCCTCCCCTCTCTGACTCCAGCACTCACCTGCTGCACTCCTGGAGACAGGGCTGGGCAGCAGCTGGAGCAGGACAGCACTTCTGTGCCCTGCTCAGGGATCAGCCCAGGCTCTGCAGCAGCAGGAGAAAGGACGTGGGCACGGCCCCTTGAACCAGCTGGTGTGGCAGCCAGCCTGGGGGGTTATTTTGTCTCCTGCCCTGCTCTAATCCTCAGCCTCCCCGCACTCAGCAGAGCTGCCTGGCTTAAGAGTCATCCTCACCAACACATCTAAGAACCCCAAGCCTCCTGATCAGCTTTCAGGAGAGGACTTGGGAGCCTAAGTCTGGGGAGATTAGAAAACCTATCCCTAGGCTTCCCCAAAGACAGAGGGGCCTTATCCCACTCCTGACAGGGAATCTGCACCAAGGACACTCCTGGGGAGGGCTGAGCACGGGGGTCTCCTGGGGCAGGGAATTGGCTGAAGGGTCCCAATTTCAGCCAAGGAACTGCACCAAATTCCTCTGCACTGTGCTCCTGCTCCAGCTGCATGGGAAGAGATGCAGACCTATCTCACGCTCCCCATGCACAGCCCTGGGGCTGCTCTGAAAGCTTCTTGGACCACGCAGTCCTGAGTAAACAGAGAGCAGAGCCAACTTCCACGGGAAACCACCCAGGCTGGGCCAGGCAGCATCCAACGAGACCAGAGCTCCTCTTCCACCTCCTTGAAGAGGGAAAAACATCCTCCCTCGCTGGGAACTGCAGCCCTGACAGTGACAATCCCCGCCGGGCAGAGCGAGACATCCCTGGCCCCACTCAGAGCTCCATCCCAGCCGCTCCTCCTGCCCCTGTGTCCAACACAGCAGCTCTGGGGACACCCTGGGGACTCCCTTTCCCAGCCACGGGCTTTTGTGAGGAGCTGCCCCGGTTTGCTGGGGCTCAGCAGGCCCAGAGCTGCTCCCAACAAAAGCCGGGCGAGCGGGATCCGGCCGCGCATCCCTCGGCACCGGCCCTGGCCAGCAGGAATCCACGGAACAAAGGCAGGGGGAAGCACAAGGTCATGGGAATAACGGGCCATAATTTAACTGAGGGCAACAAGAATGGGGGAAAAAAAAAAATTATTGGGGAAGCTGGGGGCAGGGAAGGAGTCAGCTTCTGGGATTTGGGATCCTGGAACAATTCCAGAGCTGGGCAGCTCCCGGAGCAGGGAGAGCTCCAGCCAGGAAGGAGGGGATTGGGAATAGTGCACAGGGAATGCCAAAATAAAGGCAGCAATCCCCTGCCAGCAGCAGTGAACGGTGCTGGGACATGGCAGGAGCAGCTCCAGCCCCAGTCACTGTCCCCACAGTGCCTCGATGTGCCTGTGGGTGTCACTCAGCAGGGCACGGTGGCACTGCTGCCTCAGGACTGTCCCCAGCACAGCCCAGGCTGGCTGAGAACCCTCCCTCAGCATCACCCCTCCAGCTCCCTGCCACAGGAGGCTCCTGGAAACAGAAAGAAGAACAGGAAACAAAGGAGGGAGGGATGGGCCACGGGAATGGGCTCCTCACGGAGCAAGGAGGATGCACCATTGAATGATCCAAGGGTTTGCTCCTTCTTGCTCACTGTTGGAGGACTTTGGCTCAGCCTGGCTGTGCAGTCACTGCCCTCAGCAGCAGAGGAGGGCTCCAAGGAGAGCCAGTGCCCATCAGCACCCTGACCCCAGTGCACCCCACAGGGACACCCCAAAGGCTGGCTCGGTGTCCCCAGCCCCTCCCCAGACACCAGTTACCCACAGGGAAGAGGGGGCTGAGCAGGATTCCTGGGGGTAACACACCAAGCAGCCTTTCCTGGGCATGGGAAGCAGCCTGGATCCCCTTCCTGAGCTGCACAGGAGCATCTGCCTGTCCTCCTCCCACAGGCACAGCATCCTGCTGCTTCCCACCTCCTCACACTGCACCTCCCCAGCTGCAGCAAAGCACCTGGAGGGAGATGCCCAAGGATCAGATCCCAAGGAGTGAGGCAGAGGGAGGTGCAGGTGATGCTGCTGCCTGCCTGTTTATTAGGGAAGGTGCTCCAACACCCCCCCTGGCTCCCAGGTTCTTACAAAATTCATTTTTACAGCATGCACCGAAGCCACAGAAAGGTGGTAAATATTCATGGTATGAAAAACGCTCATGGAAAGGATATACTGCACTTAAGAGAGAGATCTGAATTAATTTTATATGCTGCAGAGAGGCTTTTTAGCAATCACAAACTTGTGAATCTCAACTTTCTTTCAGAAAAGATTTAAAGAACGCAGCTGGGAGAGTGGGCTGGAAGTCCAGGCCGTTTGGAGGCTCATTTTCCTGCCTGGAAAGGAGCAGGTTCCACTGGGAAACGCAGGAGGAGGGGGAAGTCTGATCAATCAGAGACCTAAGCACAGACAGGTGATGAATTCCCCAGCCCTGGCAGTGCCCAAGGCCAGGCCTGGGACAGTGGGAGGTGTCCCTGTCAGGGCAGGGGTGGCACTGGGTGGGATTTAAGTTCCCTTCCCATCAGTCTGGGATTCTGTGAGCACAAACCTTTGTTTGGCCCCAGTTTCTCCACCTGTGGGAACTGGCACCGCTCCCCTGGCACAGGGGTCCCCCCTCAGCCCTGGGGAATGTCACCTGTCACCCAGGGGCAGCACCCCTGTCCCCCTGCAGGCCTCTGGGGTGGCCCCAGGACCCAGCAGAGCTGCTGCACCTCCCTGGCTGCTCCTTCCAAAGCAGGAGGAGAGCGATTTCCAGCAGAGCTGCTGGTGGTGCTGTACCCCCTTAGCACCATTTAAATGTCCAATTGCACTCATTCAGCCCCTGAAAAAAACACTGCTCCTCCAGCCCCTGACAGCTTTGACAGCCAGACTCCTTAATTCCTTTTTCTTATTCCCTTAATCTGTCATCTTTATCAGGCTGGGGAAGTGCCAGGCAGCAAGCAGGAGCCCCGGCCCCGATCAATCTCCACATTACAGCTGACAGAATGGTGCTAATAACTTATTGATCTCATGTTTGCCAAGCCCCAGTGGGGCTGAAAGGCTCCCATTGATTGGCTTGAGGGGAAGGAGCCTCTCAGCTGAGAGCAGAGCGGAAAACCTTCAAATTGTCTTCTTCCCCAGGAGCTGGGAGAGGGAGGGAGCTGGGCAAGGAAGGGCAGGGACCAGGACAAGGAACTGGAGAGGAGGAGGAATGGAAAGGGAGAAGGATGTGTGTGTGTGAGAGAGAGATGGGGATTAAGAATGGAATGGGAAGTGGGGGGCAGAAGGGTTTGAGAAGAAAGAAATGCCAGGAGGAGGGGAAAGAGCAGGGAAGGGGAAAGAAGCAAAGGGAAGAAATGGATTTGGGAACAAAAAGACTGTGCAGAGCTGAAAAATGAATGAAAGAAGCAGCTGAGCCTCTTCCTGCCCACAGCACATCATTAATAAAACCCTTCCCGAGCCCAGCCCTCCCTGCTGAAATAACTCTTCCCAAGCCTGCTGATGTCTGGCACAAAGCACCGCTCACTCCCCGGGCAGGGAGGAACCAGGGGCAGCGGCAGGACACAGCCACAGCTGAACCCCGGCAAATCCCCACCCAGCTCCGGCCCTGCACCGGCCAGGAACCACCAGGAGTCACCAGAGATGCTGAGAGAGGGGAGGGAGCTGGGGGAGTGTCCTGAGCCCCCCGGGATCGCCGATGTGCAGGGATAGCAGGGAACACAAACCTTTCACAGACCATAGGAACGGCTCAGGCCTCCCTCTCCTTCAGCCCGAGGGCACACGGGCTGGGGCAGGGCTGGGCTGGCAGGAATTCAAACCAGGGCAGTGCCAGGGTCACTCACACCCTGCCCTGGGCACTGCCAGGGTCACTCACACCCTGCCCCAGGGTCACCCAGTGTCCTGGGGCAGTGCCAGAGTCACTCACACCCTGCCCTGGGCAGTGCCAGGGTCACCCAGTGTCCTGGGGCAGTGCCAGGGTCACTCACACCCTGCCCTGGGCACTGCCAGGGTCACTCACACCCTGCCCTGGGCAGTGCCAGGGTCACTCACACCCTGCCCCAGGGTCACTCACACCCTGCTCTGAGGCTCTCAATGCCCAGGGCTCTTTTCCTGGTGGATTCCTCTCAAGTTTACCCACCCCAAAGCCTGCAGCAACATTTCCATGAGCATCTCCCCAACACAGAGAGCTCCCTGCACCCCTCTCCCTCCAGCAGGACTTGTCCCCTTCTGCCA
The DNA here is from genome assembly GCA_016584745.2 of Phylloscopus trochilus trochilus. NCBI lineage: Eukaryota > Metazoa > Chordata > Aves > Passeriformes > Phylloscopidae > Phylloscopus > Phylloscopus trochilus. The sequence goes on along the minus strand of WQNJ02000429.1, from coordinate 5,785 downwards.
CCTGTGACCCAGGGGCACTCCTGGCAGGAGCAGGGGCAGAGCAGCTCCTCCCCACAGGAGCTGGGCAGTGCCACGGCCCTGAGGAGGGACAGGGACAGGGACAGGGCTGTCCCCATGGGCAGCAGGGGCAGGAGGCTGTGCAGGGACTCACCCACAGCATCCCAGCCCCTGTGCCCAGGGCCACCCAGCAGCCAGGGTGGACGAGGCAGGTGCCACCTGGGAGGTGTCACAGCCCCGGGGATCTGCTCCCAGCTCTTCCCCAGCTGCCTGGAGAGGCACCTGGCAAAGGAGGTGGAGGCAGGGGCGGGGGAGGTTATTTCTGGAAGCAGGATAGATAATCTTGCTCTTCCCAGAGCTGCAGGGAAAGGGAGCAGCAGTCAGTGTTTGCTGGAGTTTCAAAGCTGCTGCGTGGGTTTGGTGGATGCAGCCCCAGGGAGGGACAAATTCCTCATCCCCACCAGGCACAGACTCCCCCAAAGTGAGGGAGACACCCCTTGAAACCCCAAAAGCTCCCCAGAGGGGTTTGCAGAGCCATCCTACCCAAGGCTGCAAGGAGCAGGTCCAAACCCCTGCCCAGGTTGGCCTCGATGATCTCAGAGGTCTTTTCCAGCCTTAACTGAACTCCAACAACAGAGCCCTGAACTGCCTCAGCTCTTTCTCCTCCTGGCAAAGCCAAGAATGAAACCTGAACACTCACAGCAGCAAAATCCCCTGCACTGCCTGTGCTGGCACAGCCAAAGGAAACGCTCCCAGCTTTTCCCACCTTCCCCTCACTTCCCAAGACCTGTGCTGGTTGGTTACCCCCCCCCACTCCTGTGCAAGGCTTCAGGAGATGTAAAAACAAACTTCGAAAGAGCCCAGAGAGGGGACAGGGCTGCAGCTCCAAGCCCAGAGGATGCAGAGCAGTGACAGAGCCTCGACCCTCAGGTTGCCAAGGTAAACAATTGTCCTTCACAGGAAACCACGTCAACAACAGGGCCTGGCCTCCCAGCTCCTGGATGCCCATTTGGTGCTGATTTTCTGCTCAATTTAAGGCAGCAGTCCAATAAAGGCTGCTGCTTTTTTTTTTCCCCTCGTTGTTTGGCTTGGTTAAATGAAAACATGTCTGCAGCCCAGCTCATTATCCCGCGCCCCGAGAGCAGCCGAGCGCTGGGATCCTGTCTGCAGCCATTAGCAGCAACATCCCTGATCCCAGCCCCTTCTCCTCCCCAACATCAACTCCTCCTCAGCATCTGAAAGCTCTGGCTCTCAGTGCCAAGCCAAACGAGGTCACTGCAAGGCTTCTGTGGCCGTGGCACAGAGTGCAGTGAGGCACCTCGGCGTGCCCAGCTGTGGATCCACACTGGGAGTTACAGGCGCTGCCTCGTCAACGAAAAACCCCCAAATTCTTACATTTGCATCTCCTTGCAGTCCAAAAATTCCTCCTTCTCCCTTGCTTAGTCAACAGGGCACCACGTGGAGCGATGAGACAGGAGGGTGAGTACAGAACAAATCATCTCCCAGAGAGCAATCTCAGCTCTGTGACGTGTCTGAGCCACGTGGGAGAACTCTGCTCTTCCAGGGCTGCAGAAGCACCAGGAATAAACACCTCGAAAGGGAGCAGGGCTCCTGAGGTGGGGACACAGGTGTCACAGTGTCCCCAGCAGCTGGCATTCCCACAGCAGTCACTGCAGGTGAAGATGCAGCTGCCCCAGACAGCGAGGCCAGCCCTGCTCCCGGGGGAGTTTGGCATTCCCATCCCATGGAACACAATCCCTGGGAAAGGCTCTGTGGGAGCTCTGCCCCACGGGAGAGCTGCCCTGCTGTGCTTCCCCACCACGACCTCAGTCCCAAATGCAGAACTGCAGCGTTTTTGTCCCTGTTTGAGGCTCTGTCTCCACTCTGAGCCCTCTCAGACCATGTCCGGCCACCAAAGCACGTCCCTGCAGGCACCAGGGGCAGAAGGAAGAGAGGGAAGAGCTACCCACCTTCCTCTAGCATGAGGGAGCCTGAATCCTCCACTTCTATCCATGCAAATAGTCCTACAGCAACTGGAAACCCATGAAATCTGGCACTGCAGAACAGAGGGTGTTTGAGGAGAGAAAGAGGAGAAATTAACAGGATTTTTTTTGTTTTTGGTTTTGTTTTTTTTCAGGAGAGGAATGAATGAAAGCTTTGGGACCAGGACTGGTGCAAAAACGCTGCTTCAGGCCCCAAAGCAGCCTGCAAAGCACACAGACGTGGGGGGGAAAGGCACCTTCTGAGACCCTCTGGGGCTGCTCCCGAGGAAGAAGCACAGAGCCCACTCCGTGCACTTCCCTCTCTTCCTTGCCCTGCAGCCCCCGCGGAGGTTTCTTTAGCACCAAGGAGAGCACCTGAGCACTCCCCAGAGCAGAGCAGAGCCACCACCGGGCAGGGGGGCACAGCAGAGAACCAACCCTCTGCAGGCTGGAGACACCAGCCAGGGTTTGCAGGGAAGCTGCTCTGGGGGCTTTTGGGCAGCACCAAAGCTGCTTCTCCAGGTGGTTCTCCCTGCTCCCTGTGCAGGCTGGCAGTGCCAAGGGCAGCTCTGACCTCAGCCCCCCTCCTACCTTCCTGAAGCCCCAGAACCTCACACAATTATTTCTCATCAGCTTCAGCCCCTTTCTGCATTTCCAAGACCATTCAAGATCCAGTAATACTGCTGATTTTCCAGCCCATGCTGTTCGAAACTGCAGCGCTGCCTCTCATCCTGGTTGTAACAAGTGAAGGGATTCCCTGACAGAATTAATCACAAACCAGCCAACCCTGCCAGCTTCAGCCTTTTTGCTGCCCCCACGGGCTGGCAACAAGCAAATCTCTGCCGTTTGTGCTGTCCTGGTTCCCAGGCCTCTCCTGAAGCTCAGGCACAGCCAGGAAGGAGCAGGCACTGCTGAGTCTGTTCCTGCAGCTCAGGGGGAGCACAGGAGCCTCCAGAGAGCTCCTCCTGCCCTCCCTGGGACCAGATCCCAGCCAGAAAGCAGCACCAGGAACGTTTCAGAGCAGATCCCTGTGAGAGCCCCAGGCAGGAGTGATGCAGGACTTTCTGAACCTAATGGCACCAGCATCATTTATTCAGCATTGTTTATCTCCTTTTGGAGGGGGAGATTCTCCTAACCCAGCACACAGAGTTGCTCTGCAGGGGGCAAGGTTCTTCTCCCCTTCTGCTTGGAACAAAACGGTTTCAACAACAATCAATCCTTCAGCCTGAGCCAGCAGCACCCCTGAAGTTCTGTGTGTAACAAGTGATGAACACCCAGCTCCCCTCCCAGCCCTGCCAGCAGAGCTCAGCCCCAGAGCCCAGCCCTGGGGCCCTGTCCCTTCAGACACCTCCTGTCCCATCTGACTCTCCTCCCAGTCACCTCCTGCTGAACACCCCAAGCCTGTCGTGTCCTTGAGACCTTTCTCACCGGCTTGGTGGCCTCTGGTGTGCCTGAGCCTCTTCTTGTCCACTCCAGGAACATTTCACGGGGTCATTAAGGTTGGAAAAGACCTCCAGGATCAGCCAGCCCAAGCATTAACCCAGCCCCACCAACCCACGTCCCCAAGTGCCACATCCACAGGTGACCTGAGCACCCCCAGGGGTGCTGACTGCCCTGGGCAGCCTCTTCCAAAGGTTTCCCTCAACAAATTCTTCCTCCTATTGAACCCAAACCTCCCCTGGCACAACTTGAGGCTGCCTCTTAACAGTTTTTTAATTTAAGAAACAAATCAGAGCATTTCAATTAAGAACCAGGAATCAGAGCTTCTACATCTCATCTTTTCTCCTGACTGAAGGAGAAGAACCCTTTGCATTTCTGGAATGCCAAGGGTCTCAAAGAATTCTGGCAATGCTGCTCAGGCCCAGAGGTTTCTCTGCAAAGCAAACAATTCTGAAACCCACTCTGACATCCAGGGTCAGCTGAGCTGCACAGACTCCAGCAGGATCAGAGGGAAAAAATGGATTTATGGCCAGTTTGGCTTTTGGAGCTGTGCAGGGAAAAGGGGCTTTGGAAAATTGTTAATGATGGGATTGGAGATTCAGCTGGGAAAGCGAAGTCTGGGAGCTGCCAGGCTGATTTCCAGACACACCACAACCCCCTCCTGGGCATACACAGGACTGAAGAAGTTATTTAAGTTTTTACCCTCCACAGACATTCCCAAAAGGTGGCAGGTGGGGTGCTCCCCCTGGATTTGGGGTTCACTCCCACACTCAGCAGAATGGCTGACAAAACACATGAACAAATCCACAAGCAGACAGATTTTCAGAACAGGCCTCTGTCAGCACACAGAGAGATCCAGCTCTGATTCGGAAGGGCAGAGATCACTCCATTTAAAAACCTGACAGAAACCCCAGCTTCTCCTCAGGTTTTATTTATAATTGAAGGATCCTGCAATCAACAAGCAGCTCTTGGTTTATTTATTCCAGACTCTCACTTGTTGACTTCTGCACGTTTGCCATCCTTCCCCACACTCCCCTCCTGACATCCAGGGAGCCCCAGGGACGCCAGGAACCCACAGGAGCATTTCTGCTTTCACACTGCCCAGAGCTGGAACCAGGGGAACGACCCCAGAACTGCCAGGTAACACCAGAAACCCAAACCATGCTGCTCCCAGAGGAGCTGGCAGGCCTGGCAGCAGCAGCGTGGGGAACCTCTGATTAATGAAATTACAAATCAAATCATGCTCTCTCTGCAAGGCCTTTCTGCTTCACTCGCCACCAGCCCTGGGGACACTTCACTCCCGTGCTGGCACGAGCTCCTTCAACACACACCACTGGATTTTGGCTGGCACCTCCAAAGGGCTCCACCAGCACCAGGAAACCCTTTCCACATCCATCTTTAACCAGAACGCTCCAGGATTCCCTACAGCTGAAGCGTGACACAGAAAGGAAACAACCGGGAAAGGAAGGGATGGGGGGAGAGGAGGGAGAGGCAGAGGAGGGAAAGCACCAGCTTGGGACAGCAGGAGGTGCCCCAGCCCTCACCTGCAGCTGCCAGCCCCACGTCCAGGGTGCTCCTCTTGAACTCGCAGCGGCTGGGGGTCTCTGGCATAACGAGCTGGCGGCTCTGGTGCAGGTTGGAGATGATGGTGGAGAGGTCGCTGTCGCGGCTGCTGCAGAGCACAGAGACCCCACGTCAAGAAAACCCCATCTGCATCCCCTCAGACATTGATTCCCCCCCTTGTGAGCACAGCTGGGAGAGGCTTTGTGAGCTCCAGCAGTGCTGGATTGCAGGAGAGTCACCCTGCCCCTCCCTCCCTCCCTCCCGCGGGGTAACCTCTCCTCAATTCTGGGGATTTCAAAGCCCTTTCCCGAGCTTCCCTCTCATTTCCCATCAAGGACCCTGCAGCTGCCAGAGCTGCTGAGCCCAGCCCTGCCAGAGAGAACTTGCGTGGGCCAGGACTCACATCTTAGGATGGAAAAACTGCAAGCGGAGGAATTGGCAGATCTGCTCCGGAATTAATGGGAAACTTGAACTGAAATAACTGATAGTTTTCTATCAGCTGCCACCCTTCTGTTCTTAAAAACCAAAGTTTTTTTTTCCATTCCATCACTGCTGGGACAAAAGGCTGCTTGATTTGATTGAGTAATGGTTTTTCTCCTTGGAGAGAAACCCACCACGAGCCCGGACAGCAGCGTTGCTCGGAGCTGAGGGGACAGATTTATTTACAAAACCCATTTTCAACACTCCCCTCCAACAGATCCCGAAACAATGCTCTTCCTTCTGGGAAAAGAGACTGCGTTAGAGCAATTCTGCATTATTTTGCCTGTTCTCCTTGCATCACATTGCTGCTAACTAGGCTGGTT